>PVJI01015159.1:0-41928 GCA_004026765.1 Micronycteris hirsuta | reverse complement strand
TTGAGTTTTGGAAGATTATATTTTTCTAAAAATTTGTCCATTTCTCCCAGGTTTTCATATTTCTTGGCGTACAGTTCTTCATAGTAGTGTCTTATAATTCTTTGTATTTCTGTGGCATCAGTTGTGATATCTCCTCCTTCATTTCTGATTGAGTTTATTTGGGTCCTCTCTCTGTTTTTCTTGATGAGCCTGCTTAAAGACTTGTCTATTTTGTTTATCTTTTCGAAGAACCAGCTCCTGGATTCATTGATCCTTAGAATTAAGGAAACTCCATACTGTTTTCCACAGTGGCTGCACCAGTCTGCATTCCCACCAACAGTGCAAAAGAGTTCCCCTTTCTCCACATTCTCACCAGCACTTGTTGTTTGTTGATTTATTGATGAGAGGCCATTCTGACAGGTATAATATACCTCATTGTGGTTTTAACTTGCATCTCTCTGATGATTAGTGACATTGAGCATCTTTTCATATGTTTATTGGCCATCTGTATGTACTGTTTGGAGAAGTGTTTATTCAGGTCAAGAGTTCTTAAATATTATATTCTACAAAAAGCTGTCAATTGAGCCCTGGCTAGTGTGGCTTACTGGATAAAAATAAATAAATAAACTATTTTAAAAATAGTTTTGTAAATAGGACTATTTTGTAAAAAATAGTTTTGCAAATAGGAAAATGCAATAAAATCAACTTGTAATTTAATAAGTAAATACTTCAAGATATTATATGATTTAAATTTAGTATTCCTTTTAACTCACAAAATATCTGTTTTGTGAAAAATTATATGATCACATAGTGAACTAGTAATGACCAAAATCTATCAGTTGGAATTAGTGTGATACATACATAATTCATAATTGCATTCAAACAAGCTGTAATATTCTATCATTCAAAAGGGAAGCTCTAGTTGCAAAATATATATTTTATGTATTATAGCTGGAGCAACTGAACTATCAGGAAATTTCCTTCTATTCAGAAAAACTCGATTCTTTTCCTCTTCCTAATTTCACTTGGACCAGTGCTCTGCGTCTCTGTTCTCTCACGATCACCTGCCATGGTTGCAAAAAATGTAGATTCCTTGGGCTCTACCATGGAGGCTTTTGGTTCAGTAAGTTTGGACAGGAACCCAGGGATCGTCATTTCTCATAGCATCCTTAAATGATTCTAATGTGGTTCTATCATTAGAGGACAAGGGGCCACAATTTAAGTACTACAATGTCAGTTTCATACCCTGTCCCCAGTTCCACGTGGTTATGAGAGTGATTCTTCCAAAGTCACAGTGGCATCTCACTGCAGGCTGGATTTATTCTATGTACTTAGTGGTGCATACAAGAACATCCAACAGGGTGGCCAACAACTGGCTTTCTCCACCTCCTCTGCATCTTGTTCAGCCTCCATCTGCTGGGATATGTGTAGTGGCAACTGCTTGCATCTCCATGGTGTGTGTCCTCAGCCTCCAGTCCACCTGGAATATAGGAGAGCTTAGCATGTTCCCAAAGTTGTCTCACATCTCAGAAATTCCGGATAAATCCCTGGCTTGTCTGCCTGAATATTGTTTGCCCCAAATGGGCTCTTGAGTAAAGAGAGATTTTGGACCTCGCTGTTGGCTTGTCACAGAGTTGCCCCTTTAACTGACAATGCTCTAAATCAAGTGAACCCCTTTCTGCAGGCACAGTTACACTGGTGGGCTGCCTTGTGAGCCCAGGATGAATTACCCCACAGACAGAACTGGACAGTTAGCAACAGCCCTGGAAACGAAGCCATAGACTCATGCCATTCTTACCCTAGCTTTAGTAGTTTTCATGAATGAAAACTACCGTTCGATTTGTTGCATTGTTTTGATCAGATTCTAGAGTGCTAAAAAAATGGTTGGTTTTGACCATTTTGTCCAGGTTTGCTCTCAGGGAGGGGATTTGCATTGACATAATCAGAAGTACTCTTGTAGCAGATCTTAAGCCCCCATAAGCTCTTCAGAACAGCTCTCTCTCTCTCTCTCTCTCTCTCTCTCTCTCACACACACACACACACACACACACACACACACACACACACTCTGTACTCCCTTGTCCATGACTATATAGCACTATTGATCACAAGTGAAACATGTGTTTGGAATTAGCATCTCCTCTGGTAGAAGGGTTGGGCCACCCAGGAACACTCATCCTCCTCTCGTAGCCCCTGGAACCCAGTGGGGTGCCTGACCAGGGCATGAAGCATTGTCTCTCTAGGCATCTAATTTTTCAGTACAAATTTCAAAGGCCCCTTGCTCTACCACTTCATTATGATGAGTGATACATTCTAAATACGTGAGCTAAAAAGTGCCTCCAGCTCACATATGAGGTTAGGGGCCCCGAAACTCTACCTGCTCAAGTGCGATAGAACATACTACAGCACAGCTAGAGCTTCCAAAGTGCTTTAGAAACATTTTCCCTCCATAAATTTCACAAGCTCACACTGAAAACACTGAAAAAGCTTCAACAACAACAAAAAAGATACAGAATTGTTTAGATATAAAACAGTCAAATCTCTTTCATGTATTGTCTAAGCTGATCTGATTAGCTCATGAGAATCACGCTAAACCCTTGCCAGAGCATAACAGGTTTTCTACATAGGTCTAGTTGGAAGGGGAAAGAAAAACTACATACAGCTGTTCCAAGGCTGGGAAATGCTCTGCAGACCTGACAGCAGCTGTTTGCATGCCAGAGAGTTCCAGCAATTTCTAATTAAATCCAGCTCGGGAGAAATTTTATGATCCATGTCACATGATTCTGTGTGTATCTGGGATGCTTTCTCTCCCTGTTTTGAAAGCCCCTCCAGTGAAGTCTGTCGACTGTCTTCATCTTAAAGGGCTAATTAATGCAGAGGCAAAAACATCATTTCATTGGTGAGGATAGAGCACCCACAGGAGTCAACCACCAAAGGTGGAAGGAAGGGGGATCCCCAACACCTTAGAGCTAAGAAATGAGCAATTGGGGTGATTGTGGTGAAAGCTCCTACTGCAGCCCCTGCCTACAGCTCCTCTGTAGGGTCTCCGCTTCTGCTAAGTGAACGGCGTGCACTTTTCTGCCTTTTTCACTTTGTTTTGTGATGCCCTAAGAATCCTTAGTTAACTGTAGTACTACATGGGTATAAAACACTTGATAAAGCACTTTCACACACATTGTCTCAGCTATAACTTGAAACAACCACACAAAATGAGCCAGGAAGATATTATTATCTCCATCTCACAAATTAAAACACTGAAGTTCTCAAAGATGAAATGATTCCTGATCACTGTCAAGGTCATTGCCAGTAGTTGTCAGAAAAAGGACTTGGCAGCAGATTTTCCAGGCCCAAGACCATCGCTTCTTCCACTTGGCCCACTCCCTCCATCACCTCATTAGCAGGGCAGATATATTAATCTGTCCCTGCATTCAAGAGTGTTATCTTGCCTAAGAGTGTCTATTTATTCTGCAGGAAAATTATCCATATTTCTGATAACCTGTATGCAATTCTAAATTCCATTTTTCCATCTCTCAACAGAAATATGATGTAAAGAATAACTCTCCATGGGGCTGACTGAAATGGAAGCATGCGACAGATGTGACTGTGCATTAGTGAATATTAAGTATAAAATTAAAATTAGGAAATATTCTTGCCTAAATTGTATAGGACTCTTTTCTCTGGGACACTATAATATACATTTACAAAATCCCCAAGGCGAAAAACTAAAAAGAACTTATTTCACACTGAAATAGAGGTCTAGCAGTGAAGAAGATTTCTATCACATTGATCAAAATAACAACCCACAACCCTTTCACACATTTATTCAGGCTCTCAATGCTTGTTTCTATCTGATTCCACACTTCTAGACTGTTGGTAAGTATTTGAGGAGCCTAGGAATACTTTTGTGCCATTATTAATGAGATCAACCAATATAAAAATGTTTAAGGGGACCAAATTTGATGGAGGTACTTGCCTACCACCATATTTGATTATTTTCTAAGTTTATTAGTCAGGATAATCAACACTAGCTGCTGCAACAGATGAACTCCCAGATCAGTGACTAATACGAAAATGTCTGTTTGTCACTCATACAAAGTGTGGTGGAGTTTGAGCAGCTCTGGATGGAGGATTAGGAGATCTGAACTGATCTCAAGGGATGTTTTCAAATGCCAGACCCGGGGGCAGCACACACCACCTCCATGCACAGTACAGTGATGGTATGATAGCCCCCAGCCCACGGCGAGAGATTTTGAGGAATGCAGTCTGTCTCTGTTCCCATGGAAGGAAATGGCACGGGAGGCAAACAGCATCATTTCTGCCCATGCTGAAAGGGAAATTTCTATGTAATTGGTTGTCTTCTGCAACCATGTCATTCCAAAGCACCAAACACTCTATTTTGGAGAAATGATCTAAGAAGAGGAAGATTGTAACCTTATGAACAGAAGCTACCAGCCTTAGGTTTTTCTGTTGAAGAATTACTTGTAAAACCACAAAGGCTCCTACTTGAAGGACTAGAAGGAGGAAGGAGATGTGTAGGGAGGAGAGTGCTTTCAGGAGTGGAGATGGCTGAGCTATCCACACACGCCATTTCAATTTCATAATCTTATAAATATTTTCTGCAAAAAATGCATATATACATGTATGCAATTTTATGTATGTGTACACATAAAGAGAGAGAGATAGAAATAGATATAGATGTAGATGTAGACATACAGATACAGATATAATTAAGTATTTCTGCTGAGTTGAACAGGGCAAGCTTTGTCACATGACTTGGATGACCATCTTGGAACCATAACTGTTTAGGGAACTCTGGATTCCCACAAAGGACTATGTTCAATAGTGTTCCAATGCACTAAATGTCATGAGAAACTCCTTCTCGTTAAGTATAGTATATGTTTTTTGTAGCAGTGACAGTGGGTACACTCATGTTCTTATGGCATATGCAGTTCTCTTATCTTCATTGTTTTTTTTCAAGAAATGCATCAAGAACAAGAAAAGATCTGTATGGTAATGCCCAACTTTGCTTGTCCCTTGGTCCCCTAGATGCTTTTCCTTGGTGTCTATGCATCATCACTCTGTAGGTGTTCAAACTCATGGCCTCACCTATTCAGGTTTTTTTTTTTCAAAGCTTAGGAAAACAAACTGCACTGATTAGTACCTTCTACAGCCCAATTATTTTGTGTCTTTTCTTAATCCTTGAAGAACACACAGCCAGGCTTAGTCATCCACATCCTGCCCTGTGTTAAACCTGTTTCAATAAAAAATGAGAACTAAAACAATTTTACTAACTTCCAGAACACATCTGAGGGACGGAGCTAATAAAACATGTGCCCTTGAATTCCCAGTCATACCTGTCTGTTTTTGCAGTTCAACTGCTCTACCGTTAAAGTTTGAATTCATCAGACTCTTTAGAAATGCAGTATGCATTTAGCTTTTGAAATAAATTAAATAAAGCCTGTCAGTTCTCAACAGCTCTATTCATATGTTTACTACACGTATTTCTTCCCCCAAGAGTGGAACAATGAATGTGAACCTGATAGAAACAGAATTTCAGTTTCTCGAAATATGTAGTACTTACCACATTGACACAGACGATATCAAATTTTCTCTAATACCAAAAACATTTCATATTCTGTGGCATGTAAAGCATATCAAGAGACATTTTCTTCCAATACCAAGAGTTGTACATTTTACATTCAAAGTTGAATCAGTTCTGTATGTTGACAATGCTGTACCACTGGGAATTTTGAATTTATTACGGAAAAAATAGAAGTGGTTGCTAAAGTGGGTGGCTGTATCTATTTCCCCACTTTCCAAAGAGTATCTTTTTGACTTAGAAAAATACACATTAGAAACCAAAGAACTCTGTTAGGTAATTTAACCACTCATATATTTTCATGTACTTCCAAGGTTACTATGTATTTTAAAGAAATAAAGAGAACTCTTACAAGCAGCAAAAAAGAAATACTGTCCAAATTTCTTTTTCATTATTGTTCAGTTTGATTAAGAATAGATTAAAAATCAGCACAACTGATATTAGTATAAGGCAGTGCAGCATTTTTTTAAGGCATTTTATGGAACACTTAATACCACCAGAAAAAAAACCCATGGCCAAAAAAAAAATTGGAAGTGCTTGAATAAATTAAATTGGACAGATTTTTTTTATTGAAGGACTTTTCAAAGCTCTTAATAAATCAATATACATTGAGACTTACCCAGATATATAGTCTCCCAATCCTGTGTTTCCTAACCTTCCTTGGCCACCATAAACGCTGTGCGGCAGACCTCAGTTAACAGCTTGAGTCCCGTTAGTGTTCTCCAGGACAGAGTTTGGGAAAGCTGCAGTAGGGACCAAAACTAAAACCCCCTCTTGAAATTCCTAGAAAATTTGTCCTTATTATATCCACACAGTGTTGAAGGAATTCAGCAGCTAACCAAAAAAAAATCAAAACAAATTAGTTCTCCGTGCAAGAGTTGTGTCAATGCAGCAAAAAATGTATTGAGTCACTATGATGTGGTGCCAGTGCCATCTAAAAGTACCTAATTATGAAAATAATCTGACTGAGGCAAAACCAAACTCCAAGAAGTATGAAATGATCGTATGGAAACTAATGTATACCTCTCAGACACACCTCCCATTTACTCATTTTACACATGATTTAAGGAGTCCTCTGTAGAAGCCAGGCATTGGGCCAGTCGCCAAGGGCATAGTGGTGAGCAGATACCCAAAGTCCCACCTGCACAAAGCTTTCCGAAGTCCCTGATAGTACCATCCAGGTATTATTTTTATATCTTTTATCCTGCTGATATCCAGGATGGAGCAAAAATGGGCTTCTGGTTGTTCATATGGAAAATAATAGAATAATAATCAATAATAATACAAGAATAAACCCTGTGTTTTGTACACTCACAAGTTTAAACCTACTTTACCCCACCCTGTATATCAGGCTTACATGAGGTTTAGCACAACAGAGAGGTAATGATAATTACCATTACAATAAGAGAATACCAGAAATATGTTAAAACCAAAATTTCCTACTAAAAAGTTAGATATAATTCAGCATGCAGATGATTTAATATTTTATTTTTAAATCTTTTTAAATACACATATGGTACTCTCTAAGCAATTAGTGAAGTTGGAGCCAAAAATGACATTTTTATCTCAAGTTTCTGTTGAGTTTACAAAACAACTTTGCACAGGTTTCCTCTAGACACTTTCCATCCCAAGAAACCATGAAGCTATTATGTTTAGGAAATGTCACAATATTCCCCCCACACCATAAAGGAACTGTATTACTCTACTATTTCCAGGCAGAGTCGTACATTTTCCAAACAAAACATGAGCTAATCTAAAAGTCCTTTTTCAGTATGTAAACTTTCCATGTTTTCCATACTTGCCAGGTTAGAGATAGGGCCAGAGAGATTACAACATTAATGGAATGTTGCTTACTTCTGTAATATAGGAAACTGCCATTCTTTTTATCAGGTTTAAGGGTGGGGGAAAGAAGGGAAAGGGGATAAAATTGGATTGAAATCTTTCTTTTCTTTCCAGCTTGAACCACTCCCCTTTGTCCGTCCTACACATTAGGCTTTGGTACCAAGGAGGAGAAGCAAAGGAGAGCAGCAGCGGTCATGGAGGAAGATGCCTAGCTGTGTCTGGAGTGGGCGGTGTGTGAGCATGCTCAGCAGTGCCTGGGCAAGGTGGAGAAAGAAAAAAGAGGCACTTTCAGAAGCTGGCTTCTTCTTACTTCTACAGATGTCTTCTTTTACAGCAACCATAAAAACCCACCGTTAGAATGACAACTATGTCAAAAAATTCATAATCCACCTCCCTACGATTCTGTGTCCCTATCTACAGTTTACCTTACTGATTCGGTGATTGATGTTCCCATGACCAAATTCATGTGATGTCTGTTTTCTGCTTCATGATCTCCACCATTTCCAGGGCTTCACTCTCTCATCTCATGGTAGAGGTCGCAGACTACTGGTCCACGGACCAGGTCTGGCATGATAGGGTTTTCTGGGCTTCACTTTTCTTCTCTCAGTATATGTGGGCCAAAATAAAAATAGGGGTATGTCAAATAAAGTCCAAGCTTCTGGCTTCTTTTGAAGAGCTCAAATGTCTTACCACCCATACCTCAATATTTCTACAAGGTACAAGCCTGCTGGGGCTCGGGAGCCGGAGAGCTCCAATTCCATCTAAATCCCACCATTTGTGTAACATCTGCAGATGTGCTTAGGAAAGTCAGCTTCCTTCATGTAAACCATCTACTTGATCCTTGGAGGCAGCAAACGTTCATCTGAGTAAAAGCTGACACTCACTCTATGGAGACGACCTAATGAAGCTAAGTCCCCGATCCCTGCTGACTTAGGTTCTCTTCAAAGCTCATCCAGCCAGCATGCTCTGGTCCTCATGTCCCCAGCAGTCTTCTGGGCCTCAATCCATCAAGTATTTCTTCTTTCTTGTTTCTTCACCGTTTTCTTCTCCATTGATTCTCTCCGATACACAGTTTTGACTATTGTAAAGGGAAAATCAAGCACGTCCTTTACACATTGTCTCCCTCGAGCTATTCCCCTTCTCTTTCCAGAAAAAAAAAAAACTATAAAGAAAATAATGTGCCTTCCTCTTTGCAATTCTTCACCCACCATTCACTTTTCAAATTATTGCAATCTAGCCTCAGCAGACCTTGGAAATTACTTTCACTGAAGTCACCAATCGCTTCTGTCTCCCAACTCAAGAGAGAGATTTTATTCTATATTAACTACATTAACTAATATATTTCAATATATTAGCCTTGGTGCAATATATGATGGCTCCTATCTTGAAATTCTGTTACTGCCTAGATTTTATAGAAGGACTGTCTCCTTGTTTTTATTCTCATCTTTAAGCTCTCATTTCCCAATTTCAATTTAAAAAATTTAAATCAAAAATTTAAAACATTTTACAATTTTTAAACATAAAACACTAAGTTCTCTGTAGCCTTCAAACATATTCCTAATTCTTTCAATATCCTTTCTAACACATATAAGATTTTAGACAGGTTATAAAGGAAGGTATTTATGACAGTGAATGATTACATACATTGACCATGAGAAGATCACTGAAAAGAGTAAGAGAGCAAAAAGGAGATTAACTATAAAGAAGCAATAATTAAAGAGGCAGGTGACTTCTCAATAGTAATGATGGAAGGTAGAGCACCATGGAGTAATAGCTTCAAAATATTGTGAGAAAATAACCCTTCACTAAGAAATCCACCCATGGCTAAACAATCATTCAAGGATGAAGACAAAACTAAAGAGAACACACAGTAACATACAGAAAAGCAAAGAAGTACGTCATGACAAAATAAGATGACCTCGGAAAGGCGGGTTATGGGAGACCGTTCTGCATGGCGTGGGCCCAGCTCCCACTCAGAGGGGCCAGGGGAGAGTGACACGGGGCCTACGCCCATGGATAGGTTTTCCCGTGGGGAGTCAGGCCTGCATTGTACCTAGGCTGCTATGAGACTTGCTTTTGCTAAAACTCCCTCACCTGGGATTGAGGCAACCAACGTTTACTGCATATCTCTAAAGTAACTTCCTAAAGTCTGTGCTAAACCTCCCAAGTATGGAGTATAACCAGTTCAACCACTTTTCCCCTGGATCTGTAACTCTTTCTCTTTATAGTAATTAGCAACATTCTTTCCTTTGTTATCTGTAAAAGGTAATCGCCTACAGCAAACCTATGCATAGTAAATGAGAACCATCCTCTATGTAATGCACCCAGAAAAGCAATAAAGACCTGCCAAGGCAAGGGTCAGCACGCTCTCCTCTTGAGAGAGTGGCCGAGGCGCTCCAAGGCACTCTCCCCTGGAGAGAGTGGCCATGCCGCCCCTTTTCCTTCACAGGACTCGGTAGTCCATGTGCATTTGTTGTTCATAGCAACCACAACACACGGACTCCCTGCGGGCATGGGGTCCGAGTCAGCGGGTGGAGATCACTGAGGCGGGATGAGCAAAAGAAATGATAAACACATGGTTAGCTCTAAACCAACACTGTTTTAAACAATAGTATTTGATTTTAGCACTTCAAAATGATTGAAGTAATTCATAGGATAGATAAATATTTAAGAGAGAATTGGTTAATTTTAAACTGGTCTTAAGTCCTTGTATTATGTGACAAAAGAATAAAGATAATAATTGACGTTAGGCTATTTTAAATCAATTATTGATCTTAATATTTTAAGGGTAATCACAAAAATGATATGAATACCATGCATAACCCCCAGAAAATTTTTAAAAAGTGAATTTAGAAAATCACTCCACTGAAGCGGCAGGATAAGAGAAAATGAAACCCAGGTGCATGTGCTGTAACGGACAGCCGTAACACATTCAGACACAGACTGATTGACGCCAAGGCCTGGGGAAAAGATACACCAGGCAAAACCGACCAAAAGGAGCAGATGTGGCTATGTTAGTAACCCACACAAGAGACTTGATGCCACAAAACATTATCAGTGATACAGATTTATCATGAAGGTATGATGTAAATATACACACACTGTTATGGGCAACCAATGAGAAGCATTCAACAAATACACAAAGATTGAGAGACTTATAAAAAAAATATAACACCAGCATAATGAGAGAATTTAGCCTTCCTCTCAGTATTTAATAGATAAAACAGACAATTGGATTGTTGGGGGGGGGGGTTGTTGGTATGGAAGTGTTTAAGTTCTTTATAAATTTTGGATAGTAACCCCTTATCAGATGTATCATTGGCAAATACGTTCTCCTATTCAGTAAGTTGTCTTTTCATTTTGTTGTTGGTTCCCTTTGCTGTGCAAAATTTTTTTAGTTTGGTGTTGTCTCATTTGTTTATTGTTTCTTTTATTTTCCTTGTTCAAGTAGACATATCAGAAAAAATATTTCTATCAGAAATGTCTAAGATTTACTGCCTATGTTTCCTTCTAAGATTTTCATGGTTTTGAGTCTTACATTTAAGGCTTTAATCCATTTTGAGGTAATTCACACTTCTCCAAAGAGGACATGTGGATGGCCAATAGACGTATCAGAATATGCTTACCATCACTAGTCATCAGAGAAATGCACATTAAAATCACAATGAGATATCATCTCCTATCTATCAGGATGGCTATAATCAATAAATCAACAGACAAGTTGGCATGGACGTGGAGAAAAGGGAATCCCCGTGAACTGTTGGTGGGAATGAAGACGGGTACAACCACTGTGGAAAACAGTATGGAGTTTCCTCAAGAAGTTAAAAATAAAACTGACTTATGACCCAACAATTACACTTCTGGGAATATATCCAAAGAAACCCAAAACACAAATTCAAAGGAATACCTGCAACCCTATGTTCACTGCAGTTTTATTTACAATCACCAAGATTTGGAAGAAGCCCAAGTGCCCGACAGTAGATGAGTGCTTAAAAAAGCTCATTTACAGGTACATTTACACAACAAATACTACTCAGCCATAAAAAAGAAATAAATCTTACCTTTTGGAACAGCATAGATGGACCTGGAGAGTATTATGCTCAGTGACATAAGCCAGTCAGAGAAAAGACAAATACCATGTGATTTCACTTATATGTGGAGTCTAACAAAATAAACTAACAAACAAAATTGAAACAGACTCATAGATACAGACAACAGACTGATAGTTGTTGGGGACAGCAAGTTGAAGTGATGGGTAAAAAAGTGAATGAATTAAGCAAAACAAAACAAAACAAAAACTCATAGACAGGTAACAATATGGCGATTACCAGAGGGGAAGGGGGATGTGGGGAGGTAAAAGAGGTTAAAGGAGGGATAAATGGGGACAGAAGGAAACTTGACTTAGGACAGTAAACCCACAATACAATATACAAAGTATGTATTATACAATTGTACACCCCCAACCCATATAATTTTATTAACCAATGTCACCCAATACATTGAATAAAAATTTTAAAAACATAAAAATGTAAATCAGTCTTAAAAACTTTAAAAAATTAAATAAAAATTAAAAAATAAACAAAACAGGTAAAACTCCATACAGATACGGAAGAACTGAACAGTATAAGAAAACAGCAATAAAAAAACTTGACAGTTTCTATTAAAGAATGCACATACTTCTCCAGCACACGTGGGACTTTTAAAAAGAACTGTCAATGTGTTTGGCCATAAATCAAGTGCTAATGAATTTTAAATTATAAATTTCTTACTGACCACATTCTTAGACAATCATGAAATTAAACTAGAAATTAGCATTAAACAAAAAAAATTAACTCTACCTTCATATTTAAAAATTTAAGAACATAATTCTAAATGAATCATGATTCAAAGAAAAAATAATAATAAGACATTAAGAGAGGTAAAACTCTGTAATAGTGAATATTCAACACAAAAAAACTTGTGGGGTAAGGCTTAGCTGTTACATAAAATGTATATTCTTAAATGTGATATTAGATAAGAAGAAAGAAAGATTGAAATAAGAAGCTAGGAGTTTGTAACTTGATGTTAGAAAAAGAATAGAATGAATCCAAGGAAATTAGAAGTAAGAAAATAATAAAGATAGGAGAAATTCGTCTCGTGGTAAATAAAAACTGAGTAAAGACAATCACTAAAGCCAACATGAGTTCTCTAAAAAGACTAATAAAATCATCAAATTTCTGGTAAGATTCACACATAAAAATAAGGAAGCTACAATTGAACAATTCAGATAAAACATGGTACATAGTGACCACGTAGTATAGTTTAAAAATAAAAAATATTAGGTATGTATATTGGTTTATACATTGAATATTTCAAAAAATATACATTTTATTGGAAAAATATAACATAAAAACTGAATAGCTTTATAACATTTAAATAAATTTAGTCAATAGTAAGAAATATACCTATCAAAATACCACCAGGCCCAGAAGCAAGTTCCGGTCTTACAAAAACTTTTCCGAGGAACGGAAAGTTTGAAAGAGCTCCTCAACTTATTTAGTGAGATTTTTATAACCTCGACACCAAAACTATTCAGTAGATAAGAAAAGCATAAGCTACAAAATTACAGAAAGTCAAAGTCATGAACAGACTGTTAGAGGCTATACCAAAACGTATCACAAATGAACACTGTTATTCTCTAACACAGCCAATCCAGAAGCAGACAGGCCAGATTTTACCTGTGCCTGGCGGGAAGAGGTGGTGGCTGAGGGGTGGGTGTAGGAGACCATTCTGCCTGGTGTGGGCCCAGCTCCCACTTGGACAGTGGAGAGCGACACAAGGCCCAAGCCCACGGATGGATTCTCCCATGGGGAATCACGCCTGCATTGTACTTAAGCTGCTGTGAGACTTGCTTTTGCTAAAACTCCCTCACCTGGGATTGAGGCAACCAATGTTTACTGCATATCTCTAAAGTAACTTCCTAAAGTCCATGCTGAACCTTCCAAGAACAGAGTGTAACCAGTTCAACAACTTTTCCCCTGGATCTGTAACATCCTTCTCTTTGAAGTGATTAGCAACATTCTTTCCTTTGTTCTCTGTAAAAGGTAATCACCTACAGAGAATCTTTGCACAGTAAATGAGAACCATCCTCTATGTAATGTACCCAGAAAAGGAATAAAAGCCTGTCAAGGTGAGGGTCGGTGCGCTTTCCTCTTGAGAGAGTGGCCGAGGCACTCCAAGGCACTCTCCACCTTGAGAGAGTGGCCACGCCTTCCCTTTTCCTCCACAGGACTCGGCAGTCCGTGTGAATTTGTCTCGTGTCTCAGCCATGACGCCACAGACACTGCAGGCCGGTGTCCAAAGCAGGTAGGTCAGGTACAAGCCAAGTGAGCTGGACTCAGGAGCCCCTGTCACCATATGTATTTTATCTCAAGCCACCCCTCATGATGGGTTTCCGCCTTCCCACTTTCCACTTAGGGAAACTGAGATTTGGAAATATAAAGTGATCTTCCCAAATTAGAGACCTGATGATTGGAGCAGGGATTCAAATTGAAGTCATCTGATTGCAAATTTACTTCTATTTCTCTTACACTGTCATGTACTGGTAAATGTTTAATAACCAGTTCTCCGGGAAAAATACCCTCAATTGCAGCATTTGCTGATTTCTGTGGTGTAAATGTTCCCACGGCTGATGTCAAGCTACCACGTGATGCCACTGAACACAGAGCTGGGAAGAGATGCTCAGAGCAGGTTCTCTGAGCTGCTGCACGGGCTCCAACCACCCGGTGCCCCAACCAGATGAGACCTGGCACAGTACTTAGTGCCTTTACTTATTAATTCGCATTTGTTCCTTACACACAGATTTCTACTTTCATTTGCATGTAATAATCCATGAACATTACTCATTTTACAGATATTTATCTGTTATCTACAATTCACTGGTCCTTTTTCTCAGCACTAAAATACAGTAGCTTTAAAAGAAAGCCTTGTTCTCAGGGCACACACATAGTAGAGGGACACATAGAAACTAAACTAAAATAAATACATAAATGACCAGACATGAGAAGGTGGTAATTGCTCTGGAGAAAATCAAGCAGGGAAATAGTATAGGAAGAGCTAGATCTGATGCATCACTTTTAACAGAATGGGCAGGATAAGCCTCATTGGGAAGGCGAGATTTGAACGAGGACTTAATAGGGATGAGGAATCCAGGCACATGGATAGCTGACGAGGAGCCTTCCAGACATAAAGAAGAATGGACACAAAGGTCACGAGGCACAAGCACACCTGGCGTGCACAGCGACAGCCAGGAAACAAGTGTGGCCAGTGCGGAGACGACCACCCAGGGATAAGCAGAAGGTGAGGTCAGAGGGAAAATGGGGACTCCTGGCACACAAGGCCTTGAGGCAATGAAAGGTCTTGGCTTTTATTTGAAGTGAGGTTTCCACGGAAACTTTTTTTAAATCGGTGTTTCCTTATACCCATATGCCATATCAATCTACAGTTATATCTTCCTTCATTCAGGGGAAAGTTGCCAGTATTATACCACTGTGTGCTTTTCTCTGTCCCACTGGTTCAGCTTTCTGATTAAAGGAAACCAATTACTTCTATTTCGATAACATTCTCTAGGATTCTGTTGAAATCATTATTTTCTCGGTCATGCTTGTGGCTTTGGGACTGATTATTGCTTAAATCGATGCAGAAGCATTTGCAGTTCTTTCCTTGGCTACCAATTTCAGCAATTTATACCCTGAAACTATATATTTCCCTAGTTTGATTGTTACTAGTAAATTTTAGCTTTTCTTTTTAACTTTTCTTTTGTAACTCTTTTTTTCATTGTTGTTCTATTACAGTTGTCCCAACTTTCCCCCGTTGCTCTCCATTGCCCTCCCCCCACCAGTCAATCCCTACCCTGTGTCCTTGTCCACGGGGCATTTATTCCTGTTCCTTGACTAGACCCTTCCCCTTCTTTCTTCTCTGACCCCCTCCCACCTCCCCTCTTGTCACTGTCAGTCTGTTCCTTTTTGCCACGTTTCCGGTTCTATTTTGCTCATTTGTGGGTGAGATCATATGGTATTTGTCTGTATAGATATCGGAAAAATGTTTGGGATCCTGAATTATCCTTCCACTTTTACCTGGGTGTTAATTTTTACTAAAAATATCTAGCTCAGATACGATCATAATATTCTACAAAATAACTTGCATGCATCTCAGTAGATAACCCAGTGATTATCAGAGATGATGCCTTCGCACCTACTTTTATTATCAGAACAGAAGAATTTGAGTGATAAGGAATGAAGTAATACCTCCAAGTGCCTTGAATCCAAAGGAAAAAAATCGCGTCCCCCCAGAAGTCTCTATCTTCTCTGTCCATGGCAGAAGAAGTTGTTGTGCTCAGGGCTGGGCAGGCGCCTGGTCTGGGCTGCTGGAATCACAAAAGAGTTAAGTAACTATTTAGTAAATAGGTTCCACCTCCCTTTTTTCCTTTTTCCCTTCTCATTTCTAGTGTTTTGACACCCAGAGGATATTTGTCATGACAATAACCTTCATTTCCAAGAAGTGTAATATTACATTAGCTGTGTATCTTTTGTAGCTGATACCTTTAAGATCTGTGTCTAGTGTATTTGTCTGTTCAATTTCTCAAAGATTTCTCCTGATAGTTTATAAGAAGAGAAAAAGGAAATAAGAATGTGTCAGGAGACTGCATCTTGGAAAAAGAAATGTTTATTAAATTCAATTTATTGAATAATTTTTCTCAGTGTCATTCTAAAACACTGAGAGCTTTTCCATTGGGTTTTGTATTTGGACTTTGCCTCTGCATTGGTCTTCCTGGTTAGTAAGTGGTCTCCAGGTGTCATGTTTGGGGCATGTTCATCTTGAGTATGAGTCAATTGAACTTATATTATTTGGTGAACATCTATTTAGTATTCTTGGCATTATTAAGCATCTTTCCAGGATGAGAGTTGCAAAATAAGCAATTTTCTAATCAGAAAAATACTGCAATAATGAGTTTTAAGTGCTCAACATTATTTCAAGTCATTTGCTAAGTGACAGGGCTAACGCCTGTCCACAGCATGTCTGACACAGAGCTGGACGGAGACCAGAAGTGCAGATCACAGTGGGTTCTTGGGAGCTCTGGACCGTGCCGTGCAAGGTGGGAGGACTTGCTTCTCTGGTGAGCAGTGGAAAGATCCTCTGCGGATTAAGACCTTTATTTCTCTTAAAGGATGAATGGATATTATAAGTCCCAGGGATTCAATAAAACTGTTATAACTTGAGTACAGCAGAGCATCCATCAGCCAATTCTGTGATTTTACTGTGTTTGTCTTTTGCAGAAATTCATGTGAAACCTCAAATGTTCCTTTTACGAGTTCTTTTGTTATACACACATGTTTTTTGTTAAATTAGTGGTGGTTCAATCTGGAAAAGATATCTGTAATTAGAGTCTGATTTTTAAAGTTAAAAAAGGGGGAGTTAGCACATTTTCTATCAACTTTTCCTCAAAAACAACTTGCTTTACATTCAAGGACAGTGGCTTAAAATAGCAGGTTCTGGGACCCTCAAGGGAGAATACTTCCCCTGACTGCCATACTGTTAGAAAAAGAGGAGATTTCTAGAACTTTTAAAGAGCTTTGTTTTTTTTTTCTCCTCAAAACTCAAGTAGGTACTCATTATATAATAATTCATATCACTTTTATGGTGTGTTAGCTTTCAAAAGCCACATACATAATCAAATCCAATTCTTAAACCAGTAATTTCACTTACATAGAATAAGTGTTATTACTATTATCCTCATTAAAGAAAGAGGACTAGAAAAAGTATGCCTCTTGTCAAGCTGAGAGAGACAAGGTGAAAACTTACCTCTGGACACAGAAACTAATTCCTTTTCCTTTTCCCCATGTGACCTCAGTGTCAAAAGATACAACATGACAACAATGTCTTAGCAGAAAGGTAGCAGAAATGTCGCAGCTCCAGCATTCCCCAAACACTGCCTTGCTGTGCAGTCCAAGCAAAGGATGAGGCTGCTTTACGGGTGGTGCCACCTCCTTAACAACTGAGAGAAGGACAGTGGTAGAGAAAGAGAACAGAAGCTAAGTCCTTTTTCTACTTTCAAAGACTCTTGTGACAGTTTCTTCTCAGATTCTGAAACCAACCATCCTGCCACTTCCTTCCCATTACCACAGCACACCTAAGATTGATGAAGTAGTAAGTGGATATCCTAGGTTATAAAGAGCATTACTCCCTATTTCTTTATCCTAAGCATGCCTTTTCCATTTAATTCCTCAACTGCAAAATAGTATTTGAATAATAAAAAATTAAATATACCCATGGGAACATTTTAGTCTGTGATCATATTTCTAATTTTTAAACACAAGCTATTGAAAACACTGACAGTACTTTAAAAAATATATGCAAACTTGGGATCTGTTTTCCATTTTTTATGAAATATTAAACCACATACGATTGGGTATGGAGGATGAGAGTGCAAAAGAAGACATTGAAGCAACATGATTCTATTTTCTGGAGCAATTTATGCAGGAGGAAGTACATGTTTGGGGAGGCAGGGTGGAAGGGCAGTAAAAGACTAGTTAGAACCTTTTAAGTATAAAGGACCTGAGGGATAAGCAAATTGAGATATGCCTGGGGAAGAAGGAATTGTCTTGAACTCAGAGGAAGGGCCAGGTATGAACGAGTGATGGGGGGCCACCAGCACACGGGCAGTAGTTGAGATAAGACATAATGGGCTGGGCCAGAAAGGAAACAGAATTCTATTATTGAAAGATGGGATGAGACTGAGATGGAGCAGGTGGGAAACTACAAGGCTTCAGTGTAAGAAAGTCAGCAGGGGTGAAGAAGAATGGGAGAAGGTGGCCAGCTGAGGAACAAAAGTGTGGGAAAATGCAGAAAAGCCAAGTAAGAAGAGGTATGAGAAGAAGCCGTTGGATTATTACCTTTCACTATCTCCCTTCCAAGCTTTGCCAAAAAGACTTAAGATTCTTCCATAAAATTGTGTTGTCTCTGCAATATACTACCGGTTCTCTTGGTCAGAGGGAATTTAAGGCATGGAATTTTTTCCATTTGCAGAAAATGCCTTCTTCCTTTTTCAAAAAGAAAGGAAGAGAGGGAGGGAGGAAAGAAAGAAGAAACAAAGAAAATTAAAAGCCAGTTTCTCTTTAATTTGTCATCAGTAGGTAGGAACTTATTCAAAAATCAAAATTATTTAGACATGAATATCTATCTTAAAGGGAAATAAGATCCAGGAAATTTAGAAACCTCTTTCTGGTGTTTATTGGTTTGTTTTCTTTTTCCCCCAGAAATTAAACTGTTGATGGAAGAGTGAAAGCAGAAGTCAGATGACATTGGATTGAGAGTGAATGGAGGGTGATGTAACAGACAGTTTTGAGGAATTTTCCAAGTGAAAGGAAGAAACGGGAATATAAGTCAATAGCTATAAAGTACGGCAGACTAGACGAGGCGCATGCTCACAACGGCAAGGAGAAGAAGTGCTAGAAGGATGGAAATGGTCAGGCCCAAAACAAGCCTTCTTCGAAACAAAAGCATCTCTAATGGGCGTCAAAGTTCAGATGCAGAACATCCCTCTATAAGGCTGTGTTGACAACTCTGGCCCAGTTTCTATTTAACTTCACTAAATTTGATGATCTACTCTGACAATTTGCTTCTACCTTATAATGTATTACAATGCAAAAAGACTGACCACTTTCTGTTGTCTTCACTTAATATTAACCAAAGAAAATACTCCATTTAAAAGATTTTGTTTTGTGCAGAGAACTAAACTTAAGCCTTTGGCATTGAGACATACTCTGTATAAATATAATAAATAAAATCTTTAAGGCCACTCTGAGTACTCTAAAAAGAGTTGTTGCTTTTCCCAGGATGAGTCAATTAAGTACCATTTAAAGCAGGTCTCGGTGGCCTTCTCCAGAGAACCAGGGTGATCTTTTGCCAAGTCACAAACAGAACAGTGTGAAGGAAATAAACCACTTTATCTTATACATTTTTAAAAATGTTTCTTTGAGGAATAATAAAGACAAATTTAGGCCCAACACTGGAGGAAATGTACAGAATTGACAAATCCACTGAGGATCCTAGAACTTGGTCCACTCTTCTTACTTATTCATAGATTCCCTAGCTTGCTTACATTTTGGGTTTGGTTTTAATTTGAGGGCTACCAAGAAATATTCACAAAGCACATTACTGGTGTCTGAGAGAGAGAGAGAGAGAGAGAGAGAGAGAGAGAGAGAGAGAGAGAGAGAGAAAAGAGAAGAGAAGAGAAGAGAAGAGAAGAGAAGAGAAGAGAAGAGAACAGATTGATTTTCCCTTCTGTTATATCATCACCTTGGCTCCAAGTCTTGAAATTCAAAACCTCATTTACCCATTGTTACTATATTTTTCTACTCATACAATATAGAAGATTAAAGACTGAACCTGTGGGAAATGTAAAAATTAATCTTACTTACAAAACAGTGAATTAAAAAGCACTCTGCTGAGTATTTCTAATGTGTTAAAACCTGTCTAGAACAATGAAACAATAATAGAAAGAATTGAACTCTTGAGAGATGTGAGTAATGTAATGAAAATAGCTGAAAATAGATGGAGGATGGAAACAGAAGACTCATATAGAGCGAAACCTTCCGTGGAAAGATTCTGAATTCAATATATCCCAACAACAAGCCTATGGGAAAGCTGTTTATGGTCTGTTGCCTTTTAACATTTTATTGTGTGGAATTCATTCAACAGCTTTAGTTTGAACACCCACCAAACATACTCCAGTTGCTTAGGGGAACTCAAAATAAGAATGTGGATTTTTCTGCCTTCAAAACTCTTCCAAGCTAGTTGCACTCACTTCAGGATTTGCCAGCATTTTTGTGCTCCTCCTTGATTTGCTGTGCTAATACACACTTAATAAGTGTATATTTCAAACCCTTTCATTGTTATTAATATACACATTACAGTATATCATTCATCAGCAAAGTTACTAGATACTCGGCTCACCAACAGCAAAGATAGGATGGCCCTTGTTTTATCGAAGGGCATGTTTGATGAAAACAAGAAAAAGAATGAATGAGTGAATAAGTGAATGAATGAGTGAATGAAATGAATGTCATATAAAAAGTATTAAAGGTAATTCAAAGGCAATTCAAAAACTGATAGACATCCTAAGTGTGAAGCTAAACAATTAAGCATTGTTTAATGCCAGTGAAAGAAATTTGTATTGACTTGGCAAATGCAATCTTGCTTCCAATAAACTTTCCTGAATCATAACAAACATGTGTTTAACAAATAGCTTTTCATCCGTTCTTCCATCTAGAGGTTTCCTAGCTTCGCTTAGCACACATTTTCTTGTCTGGATGAATTTCCAGAGCTGCAAAATCAACAGAGCCATGAATGAGTTCAAAAGATAACTAAAGCTGTGGTTTCTAGAAATCACTGCAGTGGTATATGACATTATTTTGAACATTCTGGGAATACTACTAACTTACACGAATGAAACCAAAGAGAAACCACCTTCTCTCTGCTTCCAAGATATCATTCATCTTAATGTGAGGTGACCATCTTGCCTTCTATTCCCTGATTTCCATACCTCTTCCTGGGCACTGGTAGTAATTTAAAAATTTCCCATTTCCTTTTGGGCAAGATTTCTGTCTCCAGTTGGCCCCTATTTACTGACTCATGTTGTAACATTGAGAAAGCTCACCCCAAGTGAATTAAATATAAACAAGAATTGAAAGTATTACTTGACTTAGTGTAGAAAAATGTTTCACAGCATTATTTTGTGTGAGTTCATGTAACTCTAATTATTACATTTCAGTGATACATTCTTGAGATAGGTTTGAGTCTTACAAATGGATGGATAGACAAATGAACATATAAATAACAGTCTTTCAAAGCCTTGATCGTCTAGTTTAAATTCACTTAATTATTTATTCCCATTTAAGTAAATTTAATATTACTATCTTTACCAGTCTCTTTCACTGAGCTCATCTTGGTCTAAATTTCCTCCAGAAAACAGACTCCAAGCTAGTGATATTGAAGTCTCAGTAGATTGTAGAGACAAGCGTTCCAAAACCTGGACCTGAGATTTCTAGACTTTTCAGAGTTCATTCCTAGATCTCAACCCCACATTCCAAGCAGAATCCCTCCGTCAGCCGCCATGCTCCTTCACCCTCCCTGTGCCCAAAAACACTGCCTCTAGAGGCCAGGAAGCCACAGGTATCAAAATAGTGCTCTGGCTGAGAACATAGCCGGAGCTGGGGGCAGCCTCTCTTCCTGCAGAGCAGTGAGGACTGAGATCAAAGACCATGCAACATCCAAGTAAAGGTTCCCACTGGGGGGCTTCCTGCACATGACATTCTCATTTTAAAATAACTCACCTGGGATCTATAAAATAAAATCACTTTTCCTACTTGGCTTCTCCGAAAATGAGGAGCAAAAAGCTGATCTTCAAAGGAAGAAACAGGAAAACTTCTTAGGGTAGGTCAATCTGGGTATTGGTAGAAAACTATGAAGGTTTTTTAATGAAAGATAAATTTTCTTTAACAGAGATACTTTGGGCTGTTAACAGGGCTTAGGGATCTTGTGAGGATTTCTTCTGGGGGAAGCAAATAAGTGTTTAGATTACTAGTCTGATAAGTGACACTCTAGCCCCAACCCTAGGTACCTGTTCCCTTGCTACCGCAGTCAGTCCACTTCTGGGTCTTCCGATGACTCCAGTTTTCAGGACAGTAGCCTCCTTTGAAGCACAAATTCATTTCCTCATACGTTGCTTTTTTCAACCTAAAAGTTTAGGATATAAGATTGAAACAAAGAAGTAGTTAAAATCACAAGTAAAACACTCTACTAAAAGTCTCTGACTTCCTTTTACAAAATAAAATAGGTGGATAGTCTTATGGATTTTTGTAAGACAATTAATGTTCATTTTTTTCTCTCTGACATGCTCCCTTCATGTTTAGCTATTGCAGTAATGACTGTGCTCACCAGTGAAAATGGCTTGTTCTTTGGGATATTAAAGTAAGACAAGTTTTCAAGCAGTGGGGGGGGGGTTAATATTGTTTGCCCTGAAACTGATATCCAGCATATTTTCTATTTGCCAACATCTGCACATGTTCAGGGTTCCTTTCAAACAAGAAAATTTCTGACTATAATTCCAAATTGTTATCGTCATTACTGACACCAAAGGATGTTTATTTTTATCCATGTAGGAGTGTTTTAAATATCCAAAGAAAATTCTGTGATTCATAATGTGCTTTACTATGACTAATATGTAATATTTAGAAATTTCTATTTTAAAAACTCATTGAAAATAAAATTATTCATTATACTTTTTTATCCCCTATTCCATCCACTCCTCCTTTATCTAAGAAAATAAATGTGAGACTTCCGGCCAAGATGGAGGCATAGGTAGACACACTGTGCCTCCTCGCACAACCAAAAGAGGGAAAACAACAATTTAAAAAACCAAAACAGCCAGATCTGACAGAAAACTGAACTGAGTGGAAGTCCGACAACCAAGGAGTTAAAGAAGACATATTCATCCAGACCTGTCGGTAAGCGGGGCAGAGCCGGGTGGAGAGCACTCGGCAAGACGCAGTTTGTGGAGCGGTACCAGTAACACTCCAGCTGCCAGTAGAGGCCCGTGGTGGGCGCGCCTGGCCAAAACGCAGCAGGTGCACTCAGCGAAACCGGGGCTGAGACTGGTGGACTGGGTGGTCCCTCATTCTCATGCAGATAAACCGGGAGGAAAAGCTGGGGAGCAGAACAGACCATGAGAACCACCAATGCAGGGAAATAAAGCCTCAAACCACCCATTGAATACACCTGTGGGGGTTGAGGCAGCAGTAGGAGGAACTCCCGGCCTCACAGGAGAGTTCGTTGGGGAGACCCACAGGTACCTGGAACTGTGCAGGCCCGCCCACCCACCCCGGAGCCAGCACAGAAAGGCCCAACTTGCTTGTGGGTAGCTGGGGAAGTGCAGAGAACAGAGCAAGTGCCATTGCTGTCTCAGGCCCCATCCCCACAGGCAGCGTCACAACACATGGGTTACCCCACCCTGGTGAACACTTAAGGCTCCACCCCTTAAAGTAACAGGCACACTGAGGAAAAAAAATGGCCCAAATGAAAGAACACATCAAAGCTCCAGAAAAAATTCAACTAAGTGATAAAGAGATAGCCAACCTATCAGATGCACAGTACAAAACACTGGTAATCAGGATGCTCACAGGATTCGAAGAAAGATGGTCACAATTAGTTGAACAAATGAAGGATAATATAAAGGAAATGAGGGGAAATCTGCAGGGAACCAATAGGGATGAGAAGGAAACTGGGACTCAAATCAACGGAGTGGACCAGAAGGAAGAAAAAACATTCAACCAGAAAAGAATGAAGAAACAAGAATTCAGAAAAATGAGGAGAGGCTTAGGAACCTCCAAGACATCTTTAAACGTCTCAACATCCAAGTCACAGGGATGCCAGAAGGAGAAGAGGAAGACCAAGGGATTGAAAACTTATTTGAACAAATTATGAAGGAGAACTTCCCCAAGCTGGTGAAGGAAATAGACTTCCAGGAAGTCCAGGAAGCTCAGAGAGTCCCAAAGAACTTGGACCCAAAGAGGAACACATCATAATGACATTACCCAAGATTACAAATAAGGAGAGAATCTTAGAAGCAGCAAGAGAAAAGGAGACAGTTACCTACAAAGGAATTCCCATAAGACTGTCAGCTGATTTCTCAAAAGAGACCTTGCAGGCAAGAAGGGGCTGGAGAGAAGTATTCCAAGTCATGAAAGGCGAGGACTTACATCCAAGAATACTCTATCCAGCAAAACTTTCATTTAGATTGGAAGGGCAGATAAAGTGCTTCTCAGATAAGGTCAGGTTCAAGGAGTTCATCATCACCCAGCCTTTATTATATGAAATGTTAAAGGGATTTATATCAGGCATGGAGGGATATCAACAGGGGAGTGGTAGGGGGAGAAAGGGGGGAACGGTGCAGAGAATAAGTAGCATAAATGGTAGGTAGAAAACAGACAGAGCGAGGTTAAGAATAGTATAGGAAATGTAGAAGACAAAGAACTGATGTGTATGACCTATGGACAAAAACTAAAGGGTGGGGAATGGGGGGGTGCGGGTGGAGGGGAATAAAGGGGGGAAATGGGACAACTGTAATAGCATAATCAATAAAATATATTTAAAAAAAGAAAATAAATGTGAGAAGAAAAAAATAATCCCATTTGAATCAAAAAGGTGTCAAAGCAAGATTGCCCGAATATATATTTATACATAGAATCTCCTTCAAAAAGAGTGTTTGCTTAATGAGCCTATTTAAGTATTAATTGTTTTATTTAGCAGGCTGTTCTCTTTGCTCCAATTTGTGTGTTCCTTTACTTTCTCTGGGTCATATAGAGGATCAGTATAAGAACATGATTAGAATTTAAGTAGTCCCATGCGGTTTAGTGTGTTTTAAATGCAATAAACCCTTTTTTCTCTTCCTTAAACATGAAGTCATTAGATGATGATCCCAGAGCAAGGGTGGTAACTATAAAATAGTGTACAAGATATCTTTAAATCATGTAAGAAAATGGTTCTGCCAGTTTATTAGTATGGCACCTTCTCACTAAGTACCCTAGAAGAGTAGAAAATGGGGAGATTAAACCCGAAACAAAACATTTAAATGAATGTATCAATTTTGAAATGGGCTAATTTATGGGTGTCAGATTTTACAGATTCCATGAATGAAAGCAGAAGAAACATAAGCATGTAGCAACTGTAATCTGTGATTATTATTTCTAATGAGCTTGCATCCATAATCATTTTATAAATCCTGGCAGAATATGCTAATCTGTGATAAGGAACTTTAAAGTCAAGAATTTAATTGTTTAGATGTTCTGTTAGTTAACAACACACAATATTGTCTTCCTTTTTCAACCTTTTTTAGCAGATTTATGGCATTCTCAGTTCCCTGTCACAAAAGCAAATTTAATTAGTGTCTACCATTCTTTCAGAGGTGGATAAAGCCATCAGAGATAGGTAAAAAAAAGATTGCTGAACCTAATCACCTTTAGTGAATTGACATGAAAGGAAATTGGTCATTAAAAGCCAATTTCTCAGGGACGAAGTTCTGTGCTGAAACAGCTTTCTTTTCTGGGTCACCTCAATTAAAAGTTAATTCCTTTGCAATACACCTAGTAGGCGATAATCCACTCTGGTTTGTAAATTGACATAAATCTGAACCGATGGTGCTACTTCCTGTGTTCAGAAAAAGGTCAGAAGGTCAAGCACAATGGCAGCCAACTTTGTCTAATCTTTCCATCTATGGCAGGAAGTCTGAAATAAATGTTAATTGGGAAAACATAATGTCTGACGTCGTCTAAAAGAAGTCTTGAAACTGGTTGCCTCTGCCCTTCCAATTTACAGAGGCTATAGGAAAGCAGGTTAACAGTCAAAGTAGAAATTGCAGGTGTCTCATTAGTGTGCTGAGTGCCCATTCCAGTTTTCAGCCCAGCTGAGAGCTCCCTTTAGCAAGAACACACATCAGTTCTCAGATATCACATGCTTTGGTCCATGTTACACTACACCTGACTCACTGGTGCAGGTAGGAGTACTCCTAACCTTACCCCTGCAGTCCAATTGTGGGCAGGGGACCCATACTCACTGAATCATAAAATTCCTCTCCAGGCCACCCCAGGCCCCAGAGATTGGTTCAAGGTCGAACATTCAACCCAAGCCAGGCCAGGTAGAATGAGTCCCAGGCTGCATGTTGAGGGGCAATTTTTCTCCTCGTTGAGGTCACTTGGCTAGATTTGTCTTGTCACCATGAAGAAAAGAGCTGTCTAAGAACAAAGCCAAGGCACAAAAAGCAGGACCAGGAGATGGGGAGCCCCTGGTTTTGGCCTTGCCTGGTATTATCCACCCTAGACTTGCTGTTGTGTGAGCCAGCAAATCCCATTCTGTGTTGAAGACACATTGAGTTGCTCCTGACACTGCCTCTAAAAAGAATTCTGACAAAGGCAAGAGCCCGAGTCCTCTCCTTTATGTTCATTCATTTGATACTCTCTACATAAGTGGAAACATGTTTTTAAATATTTGTAACAATTACATTTTTTAGTTCTTTAATTCTCTAATTTTATTTATGTATTTTGAGAGAAAGGGGGAAGGGAAGAAGAAAGAGAGAGACAGAAACATTAATATGAGAGAGAAACATTGATCAGTTGCCTCTCGCACCTGCCCCTACTGGGGACCAAACCCACAAGCCAGGCATGTGCCCTGACTGGGAATCAAACCAGTGACATATTGCTTTTCAGGACAACATCCAACCAGCTAAGCTATACCAGCAAGGGTAATTCTTTAAAATTTGTTATAAATTTTTATTTTAAAAACCCCTCATAAAATATCAATGTTTTCCCTAAACCCACAGGATAAACCACCCTATTTATGGAGACATGCCACATTCCAAAGCCGGGGTGCTCAACTTTCCAGACAGCCTCTGATCACATGTCAGAACTTGTCAGCCCAGGACCCCTTCCCTACAGCTGCTTCCGCTGAGGTGCCCGAAAGGGTTCGGCCACTTGGCTTCCTGAAAGGAAATGTCAAAGGTGAGCTAAGACTGCAAAATAAAACCATCATCATTTCTCTCTCACTAGTGACTTAACCAGACAGATGTTGTTTCTTAGGCAAGTGATGATGCTCTTTTTCTTATTTTAAGAAAGAGATTTTACTTTGAACTTATTTGAAACCAAGAAAGGACACCTTCAGTAAAATATTTCAGAATGACAATTGGATTCATTTCTCCTTCTCCTTCCTGTGGTGAAATAAACACTTTTCTTGAATGAGATGGTGGACACCTCTTACCCACAGTCTTCTGTGAGGGCATTTGAAGTCTTTTTTAAAACAAAGCAAACTTTCCTTTGGTACAAAATACGTGATTCCCCGTTGTTCCTAAAGGGATTTTTGACATGGCACCGATTCATCCAGAAAGCAGTCTGTGGAAATAAAGACTTTCTCAAACAAGGAGGAGTTTCTGTTATTAAAAATTTTATTTGTCCCCAAAATATGTCACTTTTATATACATAAAGGATGCTGATATAACCAGGAAGTTGAAGGTTACCAATTGAAGGTTGAATCACATAGGGCTTAGGTCTATACTATTATATTTAAATCCTACTACATAATCCAAAACCAAACTCCAAACCCAACTGGTCCTAAGCCATGCCATTAGGCAAAAAAAAAAACAAAAAAAAAAAACAAAAAAAAACCCCTAGAATAAAATAATGGGGTATATCTAATTCATTTATAGCTGAAAATCTATATAATAACTGTACTTTTACGTCTAATATCCATCTCCAACTTAACAGGAAAAAATACATTTTTTCTCATCTCAGTAAATAAAAAGATCCACTCCTTTTTCTTCTTCCCTTCCTTCCTTTCTTCTTTCCTTCCTTCCTTCCTTCCTTCCTCCCTTCCTCCCTTTCTTTCTCTTTTTCATCCTTATTTCCTTTCCTACTTCTTTTCTTCCCCACATTCTTTTTCTTTTCTTATATTTAATCAGTAGATATGTAGTATAAAAAATATAAACAAGTGTTTCAGACATGGGCTTGTTAGGCTTGTATGCTTTTACCGTCACAATATCATTGTCAGAGTGCAGTCCATCTGATGTGCCACTTCGCACCCTCACCAGCAGACTTGGGAGGGTTGACTTTTCTGTACTTGCACCAGCACAAGACACTCATTTGTTTCACCTTTACTATCTCAGCGAACAACAATTAAAATAGCACTACCAGCGGGGTACAATTTCCCTTCTTTAGGGAGACATTACACAACCTGCTCTGTCCTCCTGGAATGGCGTTTTTCGGTTCACAGAATGTTAGAACCGAAGGCAATCATCTCACTTTATGGAAGAGAAGACCGAGGCCAGCAAGGCAACGTGTCCTTGTCTAAGTCACTCTCCTAATTTGTAGCAGGACTGAGGCCAGAATGAGTGAACTGACCCCAGGACAGTTCTCTGTCCATGACCCTAACTTGAAAAGGGATATTTATTTTAAAGCTGTTCTAATGGGAAAGAGTTGAGAAAGCACAAGCAGTGCTGGTCAGGGACCTTACAAAAGCAGCTCTTTGAGAAGCTGAACAGAGAGGGGTGGGTCCACTGAGTAGCAGCACTGAGACCCAAGGACGAAGAGTGTCTGGGTTATGCTCGGAGTTCGGGGGCCTTTTCCAACACACATGAAAAGATAAGATTTTCCTCTCCTGCAAACATGCAGAAGAAAGTTTGCCCTGCTCTGCCATGTGGCCATGCACCCCAGGACCGTGTGATTAGAAGACATAAGCAGTCACCCCAGCAATTTTTCTGCTGTCTTCAAGACCAGCCCCTGGCCTTTGTAATTTCCCCTCCGTTACCATTTCTTTCCTTCTTCCAGAGGAAGGAAGGAATTCTCCACCCAGAGATACGTTCCTGGCTGACTTGGCCTCTGCTTTTTAACGCTTCCTCTCACTGATTTTTGCTGGTCCTAAAGCAAAGGATGGTTTACCATGGTTGCTTCTACAACAGAAAAAACAGACACAGCCTCTGTCTGCAGGAGATTAAGATCTAAACGAGCTTGACTGAAGGAGCCCGTGTTTTCTCAGGGAGAGGCTCTTTAAGAGAGTGATAGCACACAGACGATTCTGGAGTAGGATTGTGCCAGCGTGCCCTGGAGCGGGGACCTGGGCATACCGCTTCCTGTAAGGAGAGCTGGAGGGACGGAAGCAGAACAGATTGCTCAGGATCTGTGGATCTCATCATCTCACCTTCCCAAGGGCTTCGGTTCTACCCCAATTTTTGCCTTGCTCCTAAATAAGTCTCGGCAGTACACAATCAAGCTCTGGTAAATCCCATCTAAACAACAGATTCTTTCTTTGTCCTTACATACATTTCCATTTCTACCTACCATTTACCTATGTTCTTTCAAACAAGAATTTTCAAGAGTTTCATTTATTGTAACTGTTTCTAATTTTTCAGCTGCCCTTCTCCATTCACTGCAATACAACCATCGTCTTCGCGGATTTGGTGACATTATTCCAGTCAATAATTTCGCTGCTCCAAATACAGTGGCTGGTTATCCAAATTCATTTTACTTCACATTTCAGCACCATTCATCTTTTAATTTCCTGACATCACACCACCTTAATTTTCGGGTTTCCTTCTACAGCAAAAAAAAAATTTCTTCCTTTTTAAGCTTCTTCGATGAGTTCTCCTATGAAAGATCTAGAGGCGCTAGAATGGCCCAGGGCCTGGTTCTGAAAACTTTTTGTTGTCGGTCCACCTTGTCCATATAGGAAATACAATTTCCTTTCATGGCTTAAAATGCCATCTTTATGCTAAGAAAGTCCCAAATGGAGAATTATATACATTTAAAATAGTCTGTACATAATGGTAAATTAATGCAGAAGTAACCGATATGTATAAAATATGAAGCAATTATCTGGGAATTTTTCTTCCTTCTGAAGAATACCAAATGGAATAATCAGAGTAATTAGCAATCCAGTGCCCATGTTTTCTGTCAACTCAGGGAAGTTATTCAAAGACATCTCTGATGTTCTATGTGATTGTGTGTATGACGTTGTATGCATGCGTGCATGTGTTTATTTCATCGTAAATTGTGCATAGCTTTTATCATGCTCTCTTTGAGAGCCGAAGTAAGTTTGCTTTCTGAAGCAACTAGTTTGAGAATTATTTTATTGATGAGAATTTATGTCACTGTAACTTTTTTGTCCACTGTTAATACCAACAAAAATGTCCTAGTGAAATTTATCTGATCTAAATTTCACTACGATATTTCATTTTTACCTGCCTACGGTTACTAACTATATTAACTATGTAAACTGGATAAAGACAAGTAGTTTTCCATGTATTCAGCACAGGAAGGGTACTTTGGCAGACAGGATTCTATCACTGGACAGGGAGTGAGCAGTCATCCAAAGCAGCTGAATTATTGTCACACAGGAAGGGATGCTGGGGCATGCAACCGTAAGTGCCCACTTCAGAAAGGCAGGGGAGGCGCTGTAGTCCTACCCACTTCCTCCATCCCTGCTTTGGGACTCTGCTTTAGTCCCATAGCTGATTTGGGACTTTGTATTTGAAGACTTCTCCTTTGCTGCTGCTTCTAGAGTCATACCAGAAGACTTTCAAAAGTAAGCTAAGTCTTTTTGCCACATAGGGACTTTTATTGAAAATAAAATGTTTACATAGAGCACAGAATGTAAGAAGAGGCAGCACTGTTGGGACTTCTTTCTGGGTGGCAGGATTTGGCAGTAGATAGCAGCTCCTATGGCATTCATTACATGTTTTCTTTCAGCTCTGGCGTTTATTGGTATGTGGAAAGTGTTTAGAGCCTTGTACAATCGCCGCCAATTTATGCTATAATCTGTCCTTCATATTATGAGAATTGAATCTGGTCTCTTTTGCCCAGTTGTACCAGACCCATACGGATTTCATTTTAAGGTACCATGAGGCTGGAAGCATTTTTGAAACCACAGCAACTGGGACCTTACTCTCCCCAGTACAGGGTTCTCCTTGTGCTTTACAAAATTAAATAAACTTTATCGGTCTGATCATGTGTAAGTTCTTTGGGCAGCAAATTTCACTAAGGCATACAATATTCCAGGAAATACACCTTCATTACAACAAAGAAAACCATTTGAAAAATTATTTTCTCTTTCAGGCCATTTCTTGATCCTCTGGAAATTAATTCAGAATTATATATTGTAACTTGTATTTACCCAAAATTTAAGTAACAGTTCAATCAAATCACAAATGACAAGATTTTGTACACGGTGCCTTACAATGATTATTATTGCAAAATAAGGATCTTAAGGAGCAGCAGGATCCCTGTGGACTATCAGAAGTGGACTAAATCATGTTATTTCTGTTCAGGGTTTGCATTATCAATACATAATCCTCAAATAATCAAAATGATTGGTTTATGGGAAGATCCTAATTGTAAGATTCTAGATAAGTGGAAGTTTTCTATACTTTTATTTAAATATAATTAATATCATTCTTTGTGTCATGAGTATTACACTGTCAGTGAAAGAAATGTTACTACATAACAAGTAAATGTCTTATCAAGAACCAAAATGATGGAAACACCAGTTACATAGGGTTTGGTGTGAAAAGCCTACTCAACAAATCCGACATTGGCCAACCCTGAGTTAAGTGCACGTTCGATCCTACAGATCACAAAGTTAAGTTTCACAGGGCTGGGAACGCCTGTTCAGTGTGAAGTGAGGCTGAATTGTACGTCCCATGCCATCATTAATTCAATTCCATGCATGTGCTATTTCTTGAAGCTCTACTATGTGTACTTCATTCCTTTTTTTGTGTGTTCTATTGCATCATCCACCCCCTTTATCTTAACTTGCTCAGGACCATTTTTCTCCAAGAAGAACCTATTTTTCTTAGCCAAGGGATCATTGAAGTGTAGACTCATAGCTCTGCTCTCAGTTGCCTAATCAAGAGCTCCTATCTAAAACCAAGGAAAAGATGTAATGAAGTATCTTGGTCAGATAAGAACCCCTGTGTGCTTATTGTCAGGTGCTTATAACCTTGTACAATCACCACTAAAACATGTCCTTGGCAAATAAAGAAAATACATCAGGCAAAATTGCTCCAATTATCCATTTTATATTCACTTTGGAGATTTGGTCTTGGTGATTATGAAACCTTCTTCTTTTGCGTCCTGGGATTTGATTCCTGTCCCAACCTAAGAGCCAACTTTCCATTTTTTGATTTTGGACACCTGTTTCACTTCCCAGCCAGGGTCAGTAGTCCCCACTGGTCTAACTGCTCCAGCATCCTCCCCTGGGCACATGACTCCACTTCAGACCATAGTGAAGAAACTCTGTCTCTTCCAGTGCTCAGTGTTTCCGCAGCACTACCTCAGATTACTTTCCCTGCAAATGTGCCTATTTGTTCCCATTCAGAATCCAAGTAGTGACACAATCTTCATTATTTTCAAATGATCTTTAATGATGTCATTTTATTTGAGTACATGGCAAAGAATAAAAGTGAACCATCTTATAGATATATCCCTGCTTGAAATTAGTACCTAATATGAATAAACTCCCAAATCCCTTTAACAACAAATTATATGCTGCATTTACTGCTGCTTTTGATAATACAAACTTCCCAGTGGACTGCTCCACGCCCATAGCAGACATTGCACAAAAGCAGCATTGCTGCATCTGCGTGGGCCGGAGTCTCTGGGCACAAACCATTTCACCATGTGTCATGTGTTAGATATTTCAGGGACAGTGATCTTGCCTCATGAAGATATTAGTGTCTCGTGGAGTTCTGTCATTTCCTATTCACGATAAGTTTTTTTTAAGCAATTTGCTTTGGAATTAAAGTTTATTGAATTAACTCATCTATAACCCTGTATTCAACAAATCAAATCTAAAATAATAATTTAAAGGTTTAAATCAGAAGTTTGATTTCATCAGATTTGTACCGCTTGCTACAAAAATTTAAGCCTTTTTTTATTTTTTATTTTTTAATAGATTTTATTTTTATTTTTAGAGAGAGGAGAAGGGAGGGAGAGAGGGAGAGAAACAGCAATGCATGGTTGCCTCTCACATGGCCCTCATGGGGACCTGGCCCGCAACCCAGGCATGTGCCCCGACTGGGAACCGAACCGGGACCCTCTGGTTCCCAGCCCGCGCTCAATCCACTGAGCTACACCAGCCAGGGCAAAAAAAATTAAGCCTTTTAACTATCACTATTATTCAACATTTTCTGTGTTGCCTGCCAATGCACCAAGTCAGGGGGGAAGGTACTATTCTTGGAAAATAATTATTATTTCAAATAACATGATTTATCCATCTAAAAATCCCAGAAAAGTACTGAAAACTGTTGGAACCCCTAAGATCTATTAAGAATTATGTGTCTAATATAAGATAAATATAACAAATTAACATCTTTTATGTTACCAATAGTCACTGAGATACTATAACAAAAATAAACCTATTTATACTACACCAGTTAACATAAGATGTATAGAAATTAATTTTATGAGAAATATTAAAGCTTGACAGAAAGAACAAAATGTAAACTTCACTGAAAGTCATAATAGAAAAATTTAAAAGATAGAAAAGTATTTCATGTTTCCACCTGGATAATCTTAATAACATAAACCTGCCAACTCATCTAAAATTTATTCTGTAAATTTAATACAATATCAACCACAGTTTGAAAGCATTTGGTCTGTTGGCAAATTGACCTTAAGTTTCATCAGAAAAATTTAATGCTCAGATGCAACAGTAATTATAAATAAATTGGTCTGGGAACATGATGACAAGGTTTTAGATTTTAACCATTTCATTTAGCTATTTACGTAATAATTATGTGAGAAAAAACAAATATTTTCCTGAGACATTCAGAAATGGAGGGATGAGAGATGTTGAAATCTAACATTAACTTTGTCTTTTCTCAACTCCCCACTCTCTGTTCCTCCAAGTAACTAATGAATCTTCCACTGTGATGTCTTCTAGTTTTGATACTTCTGCAGAGCCAGCCTCTTCAAAAGCCTCCATGCCTTCATTCTCTCAGTACTCCAGAATATTCAAAAGACTGCTTTCCTGCCTCGCCCAAGAGCTTCAGAATTTGAAAAAATGTGCAGTTGACTATCAAATCAAGTTAAATGATCACATACATGGTTTGCATGTGCTATAACCGGGAAGTTGGACAGATTTCCCACTAATAATGTAACCTTGGTATATTTCTAAAACCTCACAAAGCCTCCATTTCCTCCTTCTTAATTGGCTTTATAATATTACTTCATAGGGTTGTTGTGACAATTAAATGTGCCAGGGTAGTGAATTGAAATATTTATTTAAATTTTTGTGCTCAAAAACATAGAACTCCAAAGGGAATAAGATAGTCTTCCCTCTATCTAGCCCAGAAGCTATACAAGACATTGTGTTTTTAGTCATGAATTTCTTGCTTTGGGAGTTTGAATCATAGAGATGGAAATAGAAATTTTGAAGCACCCATAACACCCAGGCTTCTGGATGTCTCAACATCTCAGTGGGCAGGAGTAGACCAGTGCAGAAATGAGAGATTTTGAGAGCCCTTCCCTAGACTCAAAGGATGGCTAATGGGGACATTACAGGTCCATGAATAGTAAGACCAGTGCCTGGTTTCCAAAATTGGCTTGAGAAAGTCTTAGAACCTGAAATGGAAAAGCTGGTAGGTGCTTCTACCTTGAAAAAGATTCTTATGCCCAAGCTTGACTCGTCTGAGGTGAAAGGTGCCCTCCTGGCCTGGCCCCTCTCCACAAAGGTGTTCTTGAAATCTGGGGAGTGGGGGGAGGATTTGCAGGTAAAGGTTATTTTTCTTTGTAGTGTACTTTTCTCTCCCAGAAACCAAGCTTTTTCTGATGATGGCATCTCTCTTGCACCTTGAACATAAGCAGAAATATGCAGATCCTTGCCAGCTTACCTAGGACTGTCTGAATTCCAATCTTGACTCACCCAGTCCAAGATGGTTCAGTACAGACGGCCATAAAGTATCTTATTTCTTTCATTGCTTGAAATCTTTGACTTTTGCTTTTCTTCCTAAGCAAGAGTTTCTAAGTTGAGAGCCTTAAAGACTTCCATTAAAAAAGTGTGTCTTTGTCAAAAGTCTTGAGCAAAATATAAAAACATTTCTAAAGTTTTGAATTTAATTTCCCCTTCAAGAGGACTCTCAGTCATGGGGGAAAAATGATCTCAATGCAGCAACCACGCAAAATCTAGGGTGAATATAAGAGTCTAGAGAAAACTTAAATCTCAATCAAATTCCTAATATTAAATATGTACAACACACATATATATTGCACATACACTTGCTTATATATGTTTATGTATCATATAAAAATATATATGAATTTTTAAGAAAGGGCTGAAAATTATTGACACATGTGATAACTAAATTCAAGCAAATCTTTAACAATCTAAAACCTGCCAATATAGAATTTGAGAACAGTTAAATTTTCATTAACCCAATCTCCCCTCATAACCAAAGTATATTGATCTTCACAGATCTTACAGATAAAGATTTTCCTGCACAGAAGGTTATTATTTAAATTTAGTAATTGACATAAATGTATTAATTACATTAGCAATCAGAAGACCCAGGACTAATGCAATTGTCTACTTGGAAACTGTCTCCCAAAAGAAAAATTCAAGAGCTCAATTGAAGGATTAAATGTTTATTTAAAAAGTAAATGTTACAGATTAATGAGGTTGTCATATACTACCCATACATGGCTTTGATGAGCTTGAGATATTCAGTAAATAACAGTTTGGAATTCTCCCTGCATTGAATATTAATGGGTGGTTTTTTTGTGATTTTCTATTATTACCTGGGGCCCTCCAGTGGCAGAACATTTGTGTGTTGCATAATGTTAGGTTACAATTATTTTTAAGTATTATTGAAATATATCAAAGATCAAATTTACTCCTTTCATTAATTCATTCATTTAAAATATATTTATATGCATCTACTGTATAAAAGTCACTGTCCCTAGGTTTCATCATTGAAAAAACCAAAGCGATATGGTACATTAGCAGGTAATAAGGACTATGAAAAATAGAAGAAACGATTCAGCATAAGGAGGTATTGGGGATGTGGAGAAGGTGGGGAACATCAGCTCGCCATTTTATGTAGAGTAACCATTAAATAGTAACACTTAAGCAAAAAATTAGAGGAGATAAGACAACCATGCAAATATCTGAAATGCGCATTATGGAGTCTGTCAAAGAAAGATGTCACTTTAATCCCACTGCCAGGCTCAATACCAAAATTTACTGATTGCCAACTCTGCCCTCCATGGCCAAGGCCTTCCACAATGAATCCAGTTACTCTACCATAAGATGACATTGCCCAAAGCCATTTATCAGCTTCTCAGCTCCCGGATCCAGGAGCTGCTAAACTACTGCTGTGCCAGCCCAGTCCACAGAACACCTTGTTGAGCCCAAACCACAGAACAGAGCTGATGGGTCTTAAACTTTACCTGTAATTTGTAGACAGTAAAACCCAACCCCTAGTGTAGGAGTTATTAAACAGTTTTTTTTTACTGATCCAAGAGGACTCTCACCCACTCACGGGATACAGAAAATAATCTCCAGAGAATCGCCATCAGACCTGCCTCAACAAGGGAATGTTAGAACCTGGTTTCCAAGTTTGAATTTGCCCTAAATGTTGATCATTGTTATCTTACAGCAATTTTAGCATTGGCTGCCTTTAAACAAGGTCAACCAACAGTAAATTTGGAGACAGAACCAATGCACTGATATTCTATTCTCTGCAGAAATGGATTTAATAACTTTTCTAAATGGATAATCCACACCTACTCTGGGCCTGTCCCACCATGCATTGTTAGCCATTCTCACAGCACCATTGCTACTTGTCTTATTGGTTACAGAAAGTCCATCAATAAGGATATGTGTAGAGCAATGAGCAAACATCCCTGTAGCTGCTCATCATTCCTTTGCTCCTAATCTCCCTGATGTGGTCAAAAGTCCCCCCTTTAGGGGGCAAAGGAGTCGTCCTGGATTGAAAACTATGGGCCTTTACTTACCCTGCTACTACATCTTGTCTATTGGAGCACAAGGACCTAACAACAGTGTGGTCCTTCATCCTTCATTTCAACATACAAAAGACATACAGGTCTCTACATGATGACTTTCTTTCATGTGTCATACAATGCTGAAAAGCTATCATTTCACCTGAATTGAAATGTATAACAATAAAACATCAAGCGGTAAAATCTCTCTGAATGCTCTGCATATGGAAATACCTTACTTAAAAAACAAGTTATTTCCTCACACCTCACAGTAAAAAGCCATTGAGGCATCTCATTGGCAACTCCAGTCCCTAGATTATTATGCTACGACAGCAATTATGCCAGGACCTTAAAAGCTAATTGTATATTGGGCTATGCTCAGAAAAGTAACATTTTCAAGGTATAAGATTACTCCATTTGTAGAAAAAATATAGCTTTATGAAAGAAGGTGGTACCTATTGAGAAACCAACAGATATAAATTGCTTAAGCTATTGTGATAGGACTGAGAACTAAAATCTTGTTAGATTTCACAGTAATGTTGCTATTAAAGTAATATTAAAGTCTCACTTTTTAAAAAAATATCATATATTTCTCATAAGATGTTAAACAGGGAGGGAATTATAGGGGAAAAGGGTAAAGGGTTCGCAGGAACAAGTATAAAGGACACATGGACAATAACAAGGGGGGTGGAAATGGGGGAGGGAGGTGGGGATGGCTAGGTGGAGGGGAGGGGTGGGGGAAAAAGGCAGAAAACTGTATTTGAACAACAGTAAAAAAAGATGTTAAACAAAATGTATATATACAAATTAATGAGGAGGAAGATTTTAAAATCTGAAGTGATCTTACACAGATCCAACTTTGAAATAATATGGTGCTAATTGAGGCATCAAGAAGAATAACTACAGAAGAATATTAAACCTGCTTATTCTTTTCTTAAAGACTGATTCTTAAATCTTTCAGGTATCAGTTTCCTTTACACCCTATATTTCTCTTAAAAGAAATCCTGTCTATACCCATAAATACACAGGCTTTCCTATTAAGGCATGTTTGTATAAGAAATTCTGAGAATATTGGGTGGGGTGTTTAAGTAGGTACAAGAAAGAGAATTCCAAAGAGCAAAACCATTAAGAAGAAATTTGTTAGATGCAGCTGAAGGTTGAGAATATTCACTGGGATTAGATTCTCCTCAGGGTTTAATAACAAAACAAGCATTCTTTTAAGTTTGTCTATAAAAAAACCCCTTGAATCCCTATGGATTTCAAAGGCTCGATGTTGTCTGGCATGCAATGTGAAAATAGCACATGTTAATTGGCCATTGTGGTACCTATATTGAAATTGGTATCTGTAAATTCAAAAAGTTTTGATTGGCAGAGGAGCCGACACTCATTCCATCTCTTTTCATTTGGCCAAAGGAAAAGTTAAAATCAATACTTCTGCCAGATAATGCATAGAGAATTTGTACCATGACTTCCAAAGAAGAATAACACAATGAAATAGCAAGAAAAGCCTAAACTAATATTCCATATCTATGACTGAGGAAATGCAACAGCGAGCTTTTTTCATCAGCAGAGGAGGGGTCAGAACTTCCCCTGAGATCCTGGGCATCTCTAGAAACGTTCACTCCATACTTTAAAAGCTTCAAAACTATCCCATTGACTTTAGAAAAGTCAAAATACTGCTCATCCTGGCAACCAAGATTCCTCATAATCTGGTTCCCGTGCTACTTTTGATTCTCTCAGTAAATATCAACATGAGACTCTTCACCAGCCACAAAGTTTCCTTATTGCCCTGAAGCACACTACACTGATTCTTTTATGACCTGGAAAAGGATTCCTGTCTAGCTATCCCGATTCTACCCAGCGGTGGTAAGCAGAATAGGCTCTGATTCCTGGAAGCGATGACGTCGTTGCCTGACAGGGTTGAAAGGTGTTTGCAGGTGTGGTTAATAATCTGGAGAAGAGGGGATTATACTGGATTACCTCAGTGGGCCCATGTAATCTTAAGGTTCTTATCAGTGATATAGGGGGACAGGGGAGGCAGCATCAGAGAAAGACCTGTACAGACAGAAGCAGAGATTAGAGCAATGTGCCTGATGGCTTTGAAGATGGAGGGAGGGAGCCATGAGCCAAGAAACACAAGCAGAAGCTGGAAAAGGGAAGAAAGTGGATTCCCCTAGACCCTCCAGAGGTACAACTCTGCTGACACCTTGATGTTAGCCCATTTTGCATTTCTGAACTCCAGAACTGTAAGAACAAATGTGTGTTTTAAGCCACTAAATTTGTGGCGGTTTGTTACAGCAGCAATGGGAATCTAATCCCTAAACTTCAAGGCTCAACTCAAGTCTCACCCCTTGGAAGTTCTACATAAGTGCTATAATCTTTCCTGTATGGTTTCCTTTAAAGTTGCCTTGTGATCCTGCTTGTTTTACCATTATGCCTCCAGTGTAATAAAATTGCAATAAAGTTGCATTTCAGTATGCGAGTGAGAAGTGTGGGTTAAAGACCCATATAATGCTGATAGAAGACAAACCATTAAAAAATGTGTGAAATCACTTAGGTTTTGTTGCAGAAGATCAGGAAACAGACATGTCCTTCACTTTCTGGAATGTTTTTGAATTATTTATTCATTGTTCTCCTCATACATGTTCTGTTCTCCTTTCCTAGAGCTATACTTATTCAAACATTAAGCCCCCATGACTGGTTTTCTAATTTTCTTACCATTTCTCTCCTGTTGTTCATGTCTTTGCTCTACTTCCATCAGAGCTCTTCAACTTTATCTTCTAACTCTTCCAAATATCTGCTATTTCTGCTGTCCAGTTTTTAATTCCCAAAAGCAACTTTTGTTCTCTGAGTTTTTCTTTTTTCTTTTCTTTTCAATTTTTTATAGCATCCTCTTCTCATTTTGTTGATGTAGTATATACTTTCACCTCTCTAAGAATGTTAAGGTTGAAGTTGGTTTGAAAGATTCCCTTTGACTTCCGGCCAAGATGGAGGTGTAGGTAGACACACTGTGCCTCCTCACACAACCAAAAGTAGAAAATCAACAATTTAAAAAACAAAAACAGCCAGATCTGACAGAAAACTGAATTGAGTGGAAGTCCGACAACCACAGAGTTAAAGAAGACACGTTCATCCAGACCGGTAAGGGGGGCGGAGCCAGGTGGAGAGCGCTCAGCAAGACGTTTGTGGAGCGGTGCCGGCAATGCTCCAGCTGCCCGGAGAGGCCCGTGGCGGGCGCGCCTGGCCAAAACGCGGCAGGCGCACTCAACGAAACCGGGGCTGAGACTGGTGGACTGGGCGGTCCCTCATTCTTGTGCAGATAAACCGGGAGGAAAGGCTGGGGAGCGGAACAGACCACGTGGCCCACCAACACAGGGAAATGAAGCCTCAAACCAGCCACTGAATACACCTGTGGGGGTTGAGGCAGCAGTGGGAGGAACTTCCGGCCTCACAGGAGAGTTCACTGGGGAGACCCACAGGGACTTGGAACTGTGCAGGCCTGTCCACTCACCCCAGAGCCAGCAAAGAAGGGCCCAACTTGCCTGTGGGTAACTGGGGAAGTGCAGAGAACAGAGCAAGCGCCACTGTTCTCTCAGGCCCTGCCCCCACAAACAGCGTCACAACACAACGATGTGGGTTACCCCGCCCTGGTGAACACCTAAGGCTCCACCCCTTAAAGTAACAGGTGCACCAAGAAAAAAAAAATGGCCCAAATGAAAGAACACATCGAAGCTCCAGAAAAAATTCAACTAAGTGACAAAGAGATAGCCAACATACCAGATGCACAGTTAAAAGCACTGGTAATCAGGATGTTCACAGGATTTGAAGAAAGATGGTCGCAATTAGTTGAACAAATAAAAGATAATATAAAGGAAATGAGGGGAAATCTGCAGGGAACCAATAGGGATGAGAAGGAAACTGGGACTCAGATCAATGGAATGGACCAGCAGAAAGAAAAAAACATCCAACTAGAAAAGAATGAAGAAACAAGAATTCAAAAAACTGAGGAGAGGCTTAGGAACCTCCAAGACATCTTTAAACGCCCAACATCCGAGTCATAAGTGACACGGGGTAGATCGGGCCTGACGATACCCGTGGGTGACCGGGACCCAATGCGTGTATGAACCTCATACTGAGACATGCGGGGAAAGAGAGACCGGGGCTACGTGGCTGATTCCTCCCATCTCCGGAAAAGGCCTTGTGGCTTGCCCGGCCAGGGTTTTTATCAGGGGCCAATTTACATAGGATTGATTATTCATGGGATTAAGCAGAACAGGTAGGATTACTCATAGCAAGGCATTGGATGTTGATTCAGATCCGGTGGCAGACACGACCAGGTTAAAGTCAGGCCCTTTCTCTGTTCCCCGTCCCACCCCGACTGCGGGAGAAGCGAGCCGAGCTGTGCCTCTCTCAGCAGGCAGGGTCCCGGGCAAATACTGCGTGTTTACACACGTGTGGAAATCACTGCCACATCTCCCCCTCTTTTCTTAAGAAATCCTTTTCTACAGGCATGGATTATGCCAGCCCCACACAGGAGTGATTTTTCTTCACGCGGAGCTGAGCTCTGACACGCGTGATTTTTCTGGGCTACGATTTTTCATGCGTGTGAAAAGAATTTTTATATCTCCCCTTGTATTTCTATATGAGAATTTAGAAGCTGGATTAATTTGATAAAGTTTGTTACTTGCTGGTCTCTTTTACAACCTAGGGAGAATAAATTACAAATGTAGCAAAGCATACAGATTATAAATACAATTAGTAAACAACAAGTGGCTATGAAGACCCATAATTTTAGATAAAAATTAATAAATTAAATTTTAGGGTGAAGTCCGTAGAAATTGTCCTGGAGGGTTTTTAGATACCTCCTTTTGAAACAATTAGTGTCTGTGAAGACCTATATTTTCAGATTAAAATTATTAAATCAAGTTTTAGGGT
>PVJI01015158.1:0-41874 GCA_004026765.1 Micronycteris hirsuta | reverse complement strand
TCTCTGTTTTTGGGCTGACCCTTATCTGAGTCCAACTCTATTCTCTTCACAACTCCAAGTTTTAATGTCTCACCTGTGGATAAAGAATAGAGGAGAAGGGAGAAAAAGAAGAGAAAAAAAAGAAAAAGAAAAAAATAAAATAAAAATAAAAAAAGAAATAAAAAGAGGAGAAGACTAGGAATACTAAATGAAGGGAAGGAAGAAGGAGTTAAAAAAATAAAGAAGGACAGATAGGAAGAAGAATGGGGGAAAACAAACAAACAAACAAACAAAAAAACAAGAGGGCTAAAAAAAAGAAAGGAGAAAAAAAAACAAAAAAACTTCTGTTGGTTGGCTTTAAAAGTGTCCGGTCAGGCCTACTCCCCTGGTCCTCCTGTGTGCGACAGGCTGGGTAGATATCAGGTTTCCTTTTCTCCCTTCCTGAGGTGCACTGTTAGCTGCCGTCCTGTCTCCAGCCCAGTTGCTAGGAATTCGGAGCACCCCTTCTGGGTGGCCTGGCCCCCACATGGAGTCAAGAGTTTGTGTGGACTGGGGCTTCCTTCAGTGGGACTCAGTGGAGCTCCTCTGCCTTTCTCCCATGGAGCCAAGTCGGCCTGGGTTTTCAGCTCTTTTTTCTCCCGGCCCTCCAGGCGTGAGCTCCGGGCCCCTGTGTTCACCACCCCCTTTTGTCCCTGGATTCGGAGTTTTCAAGCCACCGGCCCAGGCACCGAGTCATGCACAGTCCCCAGCCATCCTTGATTGGCTTCGCAAGGCGTGCCCGTCCCCAGAGCCCCCTGGGCAGCCACAGGCCTCAGGTCTCCAGGTTAGTGCAATATCCAATTCCTCTTGCTGGGAGCGTCAGCCGCCACCGCCGATCCCCAGGTGCACACCGACCACTGGACTGCTGGGGACAGTGCCTCTTCAAATAGCCGGGAAGTGCCTATTTTGGCCACTCACACATCCCAATCCGGCTCCCTCCCAAGGATCTTGCAACCGACCTGGCCGCTGCCAAGACTGGCGGTGCAGTCCTCCCTGTTCCCTGCTGGTCCCACGGGACCCTTTTGCTCTGAAGCAAACTCCCTACGGTCCGATCATTCAATTCACTTTCCCCAGTGATGTTGGTAGCCAATCTTCTTATACGCTGGAATGCAGCTTGGTGATGGCTCTGCTCCTCAGAAAATCAGCCAGATGTCTCACCAGTGGGCAGGAGGAAGCGGACCCCGCTCCCTCCTATTCTGCCGCCATTTCTGATCTCCTATGTAATTGTATATATAAAAAAATATATAATATAAAAGCAACACCCTCTGGTAATAGAGGATGGATTGGAATAATATAGAAGAGAACTATAAACTTCTTTATTATATGCACAAGTAAAGGTCACAGAATTGATTGGTATAAAAAATATGGGCTTCAGGGCCACACAGAACTGGGTTTGACACCTAGCTCTGTTACTCAGCCAGCTCTGTGACCATGAGAATATTATTTACCTTATTCTGAGTCTGTTTTTAATCAGTAAAATGGAAATGATAGCAGTGCCTACCACATAGACTTCTTTAATTATTTAACAAGAGAATGGTTATAAACTTCTTAACATAATGCCTTGAACATAGTATGCACTAAGAAATATTAGCCCTAGTTATGAGGCAAAATGTATCATACACTATCTTACACATAGCTGGTTCTCAGAAAATCATGGTCTTTACATATGCATTTAGATATTGACATCTCCATCCATCTATTTATCTATGTGCCTCAGTTATAGTACCAGAATGTATTATAAAAGAAAGAAATGGACAACAGGGTGAAAACAAAATGAATAGAAAATAACATTCTGGGAGCTCTTTTTCTAAGTTGAGAAATAGAAACTAGAACTCTTTTCTCCATGCATTCCCACAAAAGCTGTGCCCTCCCATAAGAGATCAGAGAAGGCCCCACATACTGTTCATGAAGAGACATCTGGTGAAAGCAGAAGAAAATTTTGTGGGCTGTTGTTTTGCAAAAAATATAAAGTACAGTAGATATGCTGTCGGCAGTAAGATGGTGATTCTGAACAAGGAGCACAAGGAAAAGATTTTCCGTCTCTTGTAGGTCTCCCAGCAGTACCAAGGCAAGGGAGATGGCAGCATGGGAAAGCTGCTTGGAATAATTAGTCTCAAAAGAAAATCTCTTAAATGTGTGAATGCAATTCTGATTACATAGTGCTTGAAAATACGTGTGTGGCACACCCTCCAACATAAATATAATATATCAGTTAGGTTTTAAAAGAGAAAAGAAAAACTATTCTAAATAATCTAAAAAGGAAGAGATTTAATACCAGGAATTGTAGATGAATGGATCAAAAAGCTATGGCACATTCATACAACAGAATACTACGCAGCCATAAAAAAAGAAGGAAATCTTACCTTGTGCAACAGCGTGGATGGACCTGGAGATTATTATGCTAAATTAAATAAGCCAGTCAGAGAGAGAAAAATACCACATGATCTCACTTATGTGTGGAATCTAATGAACAAAATAAACTGATGAACAAAATAAAGCCAGAGGCATAGATACCTGGAACAGACTGACAGCTGTCAGAGAGGAGGGAGGAGCTGGTGAGGGGGTTAGTGAAAGATCACATGTGCATAACTCACAGACACACACAAGTGTGGTGATGGCCAGAGGGAAGGGAAGGTGGGGGCTGAGTGGACATGGCCAAAGGAAGGGAAAAGGGAAACATCTATAATAGCATAAGCAGTAAAAATAAAGTTAAAAAAGAAAAGCAGTTACTTAAAAAAAAAAAAGAAACAAGAAAACCACTGGGTATGTTGGAAGAGTAAAAATTGGGAAAAACCACCATAACTCTCAGGCTTGGTGCTAGCTCTCTGAGACACAGGCAATTTGAGGAAATGTGAGGATCCACTTATCTATGTTTATAGCTACCTATGAGCCCAAGACAGGTAACTTGGAGGGGAATGCTCAGAGCCTATTGCAAAATTCCCCATCTGCTGAAACTCATGAGATGTCCCCAAAGTAGATAAACAAATGAAAATTTATATAAATGAAAAGAGGCTCAACATTAATAGTCATCAGGAATATACAAACCAAAACCACAATTAAATATCACTTCACACATACTAAAATGAGTAAAACAAAACAGACAGACAATACCAAGTGTTGGTTAGGATGTGGAGAAATAGGAACATTCCTACATTGCTAATGAGATTTTAAAATTGTGCAACACATTGGAAAATCCTTTGTTATTTTCTCAAAATGTTAAACACAGAGATACTGTATGACACAGCAATTCCACTCCTAGGTATGCACCCAAGACACCTGAAAACGTATGCCCACACAAAAACTTCTATTTAAATATTTATAAAAGCATTATTCATAATAGCCAAACTTTGGAAACAACTTAAATATTGATCAACTGATGAATGCATAAAAATATGGTATATCCATACAATCCTATTTATCTATAAAAGATTAAAGTACTGATACATGTTATAACATGGATGATTAAAATATCATTGTAAATGAATGAAATAGACAATGAAGGCCACATATTGTATGATTCCATTGATATGAAATGAACAGAGTCGGCAAATCCATAGAAACAAGGTAGATAATGACTTCTAAGGACTGAAGTCAAGGAGGAATGAATAACAATGATTCTGTGGTTGCTTTTGAGGGTAATAAAATGCTCTTAAATTAGTTAGTAATGAATGTACTAAAAACTACTGAATTGTACACTTCAAGTGGATCAATTTTTGATATGTATATTATATCTCAATAAAACTATAATTCAAATAATTGCAGAGCTTAAATTTGAAACAAAAATGAATACCTAAAGGCCTCTGAGTAAAATGCTAGCCATTCAACCTTTTATGTTAACACTTAAAAGTATGAGTTATAAAATACAAAACAAACTATAAGACAATCAAATGAGATTAAATTTTTTATTCACAGGTTATAAAATAAGAAGGGATTCCGGGTGGTTTAAGAAATTAGATTATAAAATACCAGCTGGCATAGAGCATTTGAGCTTTTGCACTACAGTAACGTGAAGTCAATTTTAATACATGGCGAGTGCCTAATACACACTTTTAATAATATGCCTCTATCAATTATCTTCCAGGTTTGCAATATTAAGAATGTGTAATGTTAATACTTTATACTCAGTGAAATAAATTCTAAGTTTTAAAAATCTGTTAACATGTACAGCACCATAAAAGTAATAACACGTGGAATTTAAAATGCTAAAAGAATTAGCCAATGATATTCAATTGGAAACATTTTGGGAAAAACATATGTTTTTATAAATAGTATGTGTCTAGTGAAGTCAAGAAAATTATTTTTAAAAAATTATTTACAATAAAATAAAGTAAATAAAATAAAATGGAGCAATCTGAGGTCTGTGGAACAAACACCGCATGTGGGTTTTTCTTCCTAGTCCCATGAACTTTTCCCAGCAGCATCAATCTTGGACTTACTGTCTTAAGATCTCAAACACTGTTTCTAACCAAGTAATTAGTTACTGTGCTACAGGGGAGGGAATAAACTAATATCCATGGGAATCACCCATGTGATCAGGTACCCAATCATCTAGAAGTATCACGAGAACACGTGAGTCTGAAATTAACCAGAGCGGCTCATCTTATCATTAATGTCCCAATTCTTGTCCTAACAATTCTGGCTTCCTAGTCCTGAAGGAGGAATGGTTCTACCAAAGAACAAAATGAAGTATCTATGAAATGAGAAGTTGAGATTTCCAGTGAACCAACAGGCAAAGAAGGGATTTATTAAAGAGTTTGGAGTGAATGTCTCTGCTAAATAGTGCACCAGCATATGAAGTAGAAGAGATTTTTCTGGGAAACTCTTGCTGCACCCATTTATGCAGGGAGGCATTAATGGAGAACTATAGCAATCAGATTCAGGAATAAACCAGGCAAAGAATTACAAGCCAACTGAGGACAAAGATGATATTAAACAGTTACCAGAAAAAATAAGTTATTGATATCAATTATTGGTTCCTATCCAGGTTTAGAAATCACTAGAGTGTCCAGACATACTTTCCTGCTTAATTTGTTATAACCGTACAAGGTGGGGCAAAAGAAGGTTGACAGTTATTTGTGTGGAAAATAGTACAATAATAAATAAATAATAATGCAAGAATAAACTGTGTTTCATGTACTCACAGCTGTAAACCTGCTTTTGCCTCACCTTGTATTTGTGTACATTAACTTAAATCATTTTTTTCTTTCCCCTACTATTTTATGTAAAGTATTTTGGTGGTGCAAAACTTTATAATTGGTTGTTCAGGAAAAAGTTTAATCAAAAAAGTTGTGACCAAACTGGAAAGATAGGTAACATCGTCTTTCTTTAGATAAAGTAATTAATGGAATTCGTGATCATTCTTTTGTAGGGAGAGAGCGATCATATCTGATTTATATAAGAAATAATTGCAGTATATTAGATTTAAGAATGTTCTTATTTTTATTGTTTTTAAATTTAAATTTAGGTAGATGGTCTATATGAATGCTGAGTGGCCAAAGTAGTGACTGTATTGCATATTAGTATTTCTAGAGCAGCAATTATGCACCTTTATTTCCTTTTCTTGGTGTCCTCATACCACAGTGACTGGAAGTTTAGGAAACATACTTCCCAGAATTTTTGCCAGTAGGTTCTGGTTTAGAGTCCACTAAGCAGAGGCCAGAAAATCTGAAAGAAGCAAAAACCATTATTTTTCCTCCAGTAAGGAAAACTCATGATCTTCAACAGATTCACATCCTTTGGATCCCCTGGAACTTGTTCCTCTGGTGCAGTGCTGAGCTGAAATCATTAGTGGAAGTTTCCTGTGGTTCCTGGAACTTCCTTTTGTCTCCACTCCCATGTGGTAAGCATGAAAACATTCTCTGTATCTATGATTCTGTTTCTTTTTTTTAATATTTTATTTATTTTATTTTTAGAAAGGGGAAGGGAAGGAGAAAGAGAGAGAGAGAAACATCAATGTGTGGTTGCCTCTCGCATGCCCCCACTGGGGACCTGGCCTGCAACCCAGGCATGTGCCCTGACCGGGAATCGAACCTGCGACCCTCTATGATTCTGTTTCTGTTCTGCTTGTTTTGTTTTTTAGATTCAATTATTGATAGATATGTATTTATTGCCATTGTATTGTTCATATTTTTCATCTTTTTCTTTTTCTTAAAGAAGACCCTTTAACATTTTATATAATAGTGCTTTGGTGATGATAAGCTTCTTTAGCTTTTTCTTGCCTGGGAAGCTCTTTATCTGTCCTTTCTAAATGATAGATTTAGAAAGGATAGATTGTCCTTTCTAAAATGATTCTAAATGATAGATTTACTGGGTAGAGCAATCTTGGTTTTAGGTCCTTGATTTTCTTTAAAAATTGTTACTGCATATTTTCCCTTACCATTTAACCCCTTTCCTTACTTTTCATCACTTTGAATATTCCTTGTCAATCCCTTCTAGCCTTCGAAGTTTCTTTTGAGCATTCAGCTGATAATCTTATGGGAGCATCCCTGTAGGTAACTAATTGCTTTTCTCTTGCTGCTTTTAAGGTTCTCTGTTTGTCTTTAACCTTTGGCATTTTAAGTATGATGTGCCTTAGTGTGGGCCTCTTTCAGTTCATCTTGTTTGGGACTCTGTACTTCCTGAATTTGTATGTCTATTTTCTTCACCAAGTTAGGGAAATTTTCTGTCTTTTTCAAATACGTTTTCAATTTCTTGCTCTCTCTCTTCTCCTTTCAGCACCACCTTGATGTGAATGTTGGTATGTTTGAAGTTGTCACAGAGGTTCCTTACACTACCCTCAATTTGGGGGGTTCTCTTTTCTTCTTATGATTCTGGTTGGGTGTTTTTGCTTCCTTATATTCTAAATCACTGATTTGGTTGTCAGCTTCATTGACTGTACTGTTGATCCCCTGTAAATAGTTTTTAATTTCAGTTAGTGTAGCCTTCATTTCTGACTGGTCTTTTTTGTTGTTTCTATGACCTTTTTTATGCTGTTGAATTTCTCCCTAATTTCCCTGACCATCCTTATAATAAATGTTTTGAACTCTGCATCTAGCAGATTGCTTGTCTCCATTTGGTTTAGTTCTTTTTATAGAGTTTTGTTCTGTTCTTTTATTTGGGCAATGATTCTTGTCTCCTCATTTTGGCAGCCTCCCTGTGTTTGTTTCTATGTATTAAGTAGAACCGCTACAACTCCCTGTCTCAGAACAGTGGCCTAATATAGTATGTGACCTGTAGGGTCCAGTGGTGCATCCTCCCCTATCACCCAAGTTGGGTATTCGAGGTTTGCCCACTGTTTGGGCTATGTACAACCTCCTCTTGTAGTTGAGCCTTGATTGCTCTTAACAAGTCAATGGGAGGGATTTGCCCAGGCTGAGTAGTTGCAAGGACTAGCTGTGACCACTGACCACCAACCTCTGACCACCACAGAGGATCAGTTGTGCAGAGGCCCACTCCACAGAGCACAACTTACTTCAATAGGGCCCTGGAACCTGCTGAGTCTGCTCTTTGAGTATGTCACTTGTGGAGATGGTTGAAGGGTGGTGCTGTGCCACGGTCTATAGCTACCCACTAGGTGCACTGGCTCTGGGGCCTCTGGGAGGTGCAGGCAATAGACAGCCACTGCCTGTGTTCTGACCAGCACCACCCAGCACAAGCTACAAAGCAATCTGCAGTTGGCTGCTATTTGTGCTGGGTTTGGAGGTGCCCAAGAAAGTCCACACTGTGAACCAAGGCCAATCGCTGCCAGTGCTAGGCCTGGGACTACATAGCAATAGGCACAGGGCACACTTAGGCAAGATACTTTTGTGTAAGAGAATACAGGAAAATCTGAAGAGTGAACCAAAACATTTGTATGGAAAAGCCACTGGAAACAGTGTGGGTGGGCCCAAAAGTTGGTGGGGTGGAGCATCAGGGAATCATCAGTATGGGGCAAGTAGTATGAGCTAGGTTGATGGAGCCTCAGATATGGGCTCACCTATCAGCTCTATGGCTCTATTGGGGAGGGCTTAGAAAAGCTACAATGGACTCTGCCAGCTCTTCTGCCTGAGAGAAAGCTACCCCCCCCCAGCTCTCACCCTGATACAAGACACTTCAGTTCCTCCTTGTATGCCTCTGGTGTCTTTCAATCTGTTGCACCCATGGTGGAGCTCAGAGAGAGTGAGTCCAAGTAAGTCTTTGTGCAGGCACTTTAAGACGAACTGCCTGGGATTCTAGCAGTTAGTCTTCCATAGCCTCAATCCCTTCTGGTTTTTACAGCCAGAAGTTATGGAGACTTATCTTCCTGGCATTGGAACCTTGGACTTGGGGTGCCTGGTGTGGATCTGGGTCTGATGTGGGTCTGAGATCCCAGTTTTTATCCACCACATGTGGGTGTGGGACTAGCCCATTCCTTGTCTCCACACCTCCTTCTACTCTCAGTGTGGTTTCTTCTTTAATTCTGTAGTTGAAGGATTTCCATTCAGCTCTGTTTCTGGTGGTTCTGAATAATGAATGTTCTATAGTTTAGTTGTAATTTTGATGTGGTTGTGTGAGGAGGCAAGCCATGTTTACTTATACTGCCATCTGGGCTAGAAGACTATTATTACACATATTTTAAAGATGTAAAAACGGAAGCTCAGAGAGGTGACTTGCCTGATGTTGCACAGCTCAGAAATGGTCAACGTTGCATTTGTATCCAGGCTTTCTGATTCCAGTGACTTTATTCTTAAACATTGCAATGTACTTTGTAATTCAATAAATAAAGGTCAACCCAAAGACATAGAGTCAATAAAATTGGCTAAAATGAATAATGTAGGTGAGCATAGGTTTTATATAGATTACAATGTTTTGAGAGGCTGCCTGTATGACATGAATTGCTCCTTTCCTTGTCTATCTTTCTGGGCCCACAAGTGTCCACTGCTATTCTGGTATCTGCTACTTGTTAGAAATATGATGGCGGCTATGTTAATAGCTAACATTCATTGAGCACATATTGGCTAGGCACCGGGCCAAACATTTCACAAAGGTATGAGGGGGCACTAAAAAAAAACAAAACAAAAAACAGAATTTATTTGTAAAAAATTGTGTATCTATTCTTACATGTTTGAACTTCATTCACCTTCAAAGTACTCTCCATTTGATGCAATACATTTATCAAAATGTTTTTTCCACTGCTCAAAACAGTTTTTGAACTTGTTGATTTTGATGCCTTTTAGTGTTTCTGCAGTTTTTTGTTTCACCTCTTCCACAATGGCAAAACACTTCCCTTTGAGGACTTTGTATCCAGGAAACAAACAAAAAAAAGTCACTCAGGGCTAGATTGGGTGAATAGGGATGGTAGGGCACAAGGTAAACTTTTTTGGTCAGAAACTGCTGAACAGTCAGTAGAGTGTGGTCAGGTGTGCTCGTAAATCACACACCATGAAATGGGCAAATACATTGAAAAAGTCTCCAAAAAAACTCACTGAAGCTGAACACAGCTTCTCACGACAATGCCAGCTGGTACACTGATAGATATGGGTTCCTAGAACACTCACCTAGTCGGGGAAGCCTCTACTATAGGGGCCTGCCCTCCAGAAGGTAATTCCAGTTTGGGGGAGGTCCCCTCCTGTATTTCATCCACTCATCATCAGAATCTTATTATTGCCCACATTTTATAGGCTGGAAAGTTGAGGCCTAGATGATTAAGTGATTTTCTCATGTAGGTGACAATATAAATATTAGCCAAGCCTACTACTCACTCCAGAACCTGGTCCTCAGCCACCAGACTCTCATGTTTGGGAAGCTGGCTCTAGGATGGAAATGCATTCATGTTCCATAGAGAGATTCCTGATATCTTGAAGGCATTGGAGAAATTAAAATCTAATCTTCTCTGTCTTTCCTTCTTCTCTCTATAAATATCTCTGTGAAAATAAGCTCATGCTCAGGACCTAAATTAAAATAAAGTGGCAAAGAAAATGAGGCCACTACTCTAAAAGAAAATCTTCTTCCTGTTTTATGGACAGTAGATTTTTATGCGACCTGCTTCTTGAGGCAAATTCTGAGTTGATTTCCTGCATGTAGAAATTTTATTATCTTAGTTTAAAAGAAAATGAAACTAATGAGGAAAAGAAAAGGCTACATGTGTGTAAGGCAGTTTTGCAGATATCTTTATGTTTGAAGCAACCAGAAGGCAATAATTTGCTTTTTCGTTAATAGCTTTCTCAAGTGACATGAACATCTACTTTGGACTGGGGAGGGAAGGAAACCTGGATCCAAGCCCTTTGTGGTTTCAGGCTCCAGAACTCCAAGAAGAAACGAGGATTAATAAAGCATTCTGATGTCAGCTGGCTGACACACCACACTTTACCCTGAGCTCCAGTTTGATCTGCTTTAAACACATCAGCTGGAGAACAGCCCTGTGCCCATCAGCTGCCAGACTTAATGTGATCCAGGTTCCATCTCTAACACACCTCTGAAAAATACATTGCTTCTCTCAGAGGCAGTTATCTGCCAAGTGTCTCGTTATGTGTTCTCATAGCACCCAATTAAACTTCCTGGTGCTAAATACAGTGGTGATATCTTTGTAAAATTATTCTTTTTATATTTCTCTTCCTCTTTGGCCTGGAGATTATGCTGTACTATAGACTAAAGAGGTTGGCTTAGTTGTAATTGTTGTAAATTAACAATCAAAAGTTACAGCCACATGGTTTAAAGAAAATAGGAAGAAGCACTTTTTCAGGAGATAAACTAGTGAATATAGTTTTATGTTTTAGGATTTTGGTGGATAGATAGATCACTGAACAGGGAGGAAAAGCTCAGGCTCAGAGCAGGCTTTGTCAATAATTCTAATTCTCTTGACACATAATATTGAGACTGGGAACTGTCAAACCACCGGGTTAAATATAAATTTAGTTTGGAGGCACTTACTACATATATATATATACACACATATATATATGTTTAGTTATGATATAAATAATCCAAATGGTAGTTGAATATCCTAATTTAATAATGAAAGAGTATAGGTGCTCAAAGTCACACACTTATTTAGTTTTAAAGTCTGAATTAAAAATAGACATATTCTAATTAAGGACAGTACCCTTTCCAATAAATGGAAGACATTACTAAGTTTCATAAATATATGTCAGCCAATGAGAGCCCTCTATCGTTAGTAATAGAAATGAACTCTGGTTAACTTCAGTAGAAATAATATTTACAGAATAAATTCAGCAATTGAGAAATCAAAATCGCTATGAATTAGGCTTCTGTTGGGCCAACCAAGGTGCTGACTTTGGTCAAAACTCCACCAGCTTCCTGACTGCAGTGAACTCTCCAGGCTGCAAGGCCACTGTGGGATACTGGCAATTAACTGGACTTACCGTCCCAATTCCCTGAAAGGTCTGCATAAGTTATGTGGGTAAGTAGTCACGAGTCACTTTAGGAAAGCAGATAATTAGGCTCATGTCGGCTGGGTGAGCTAACACACTGAGTCAGGAATCTGTGGGAGGCATGCTCACATTGTTACCTGCAGCCCAGTTTCAAATTATAGCCCTCCCTCTTGTGTTGAGCAGCCTCAGAATCTATTTTCACTCATGTTCCCACACATTCACTGACATAAATATCAAAGCTCTGAAATTAGTTGAGCTTGTAGGAATCATGTTGATATGTAGTTCTAAATGGAAGTCTGGAGACCATAAAGGACGGACTCCTGGATATGAAGGAAATGGACTTGTCTATGTAACACTCTTGTGCAAGAAAGTTATAGTGTGTTAAGCAAATGGGAAGGGGTTTCTTTATTTGGCAGGAGTTTAGTGGGACTGGAGAACAAGGGTATTTCCAGTCCTCCCAGATATCATCTACGTAGACATCCCTGTTGTGTCCTCAGTCTTTTTCAACCAATGCCGTAACTGGTGAGCCACAAATGCAAATCTTATGCAATTTAATTTTTTCTAGTAGTCACATTTTAAAAATTCAAAAGAACCATATGAAATCACTTTTTATACTTTTATCTAACCCAATATATCCAAATATATTATAATTTTAAAATATGAACAGCATAAAATTAATAATGAGATCTTTCTTTTTTTTTAAAGCACTAAATCTTTAATATCTGGGGTTTATTTAGCTATATGGGGCTAGTGGTACCACAGTGAACAGCACAGTCTTGTTCTCTTTCTCTTTCTTTAAGCTTTCCAGTATAATTATAAGTAGTCACCCCACCCTCCAGTCCTGAAATCTTCATGCCTTGCATACATTTGTTGCCAGATTTCTAACTGTTATAGTAAGAGGAGATTTTCATTCCCCTTCATTAGTCTTTAGACCATAACTAGTCCAAGAATTCTCATTTTTCTAAGCATCTGCTGTTGACAATCTAATCCCAAATACTGATTTCTTCACCAGAGCTTTTTTTTAAAGATTTTATTTATTTTCATTTTAAGAGAGGAGAAGGGAGAGAGAAGAGAGGGAGAGAAACAGCAATGCATGGCTGCCTCTCACATGGCCCTCACTGGGGACCTGGCCCTCAACCCAGGCATGCGCCCCGACCGGGAACCAAACCGGTGACCCCCTGGTTCCCAGCCCGCGCCCAATCCACCAAGCTACACCAGCCAGGGCTTCACCAGAGCTTTTGTCGCAGACAACACCAGCTCTGGAGAACCTACGAAGAAACTATTTTCCTGAATGAATACTAACTAGTTCAAGAATATATAGAAAAGATGGAGAATAAGTATCAGGAAATAAGCAGGCCCTGTAAGGCTAGGAATCAGGGAATATAGTCAAGCTTATCCTAAGGATACCATTCTTGGAACTTCTTCAAGACTCTCAATACTGCTCCACAAAGTCTTACCTGTACCTGCATCTTTGCCGATTCAAGATCAAAGCTGAAGAATTTCCCTGGTCCAGTATCATGAGATAGCATTCTAGGGAGCCTGGGAGTGGTGATATTTGAACTCTTCATCTTCTGTAGTAGAAGATAAAACTCTCTCATCAGTTGACTCAAGGAAATTCTTCATAAATAAGGTGAGTAATAGGATAATAAATGGTAGGATAATAGCGGTAGGATAAAGAAGTCAACTGTCCCCTACATAAACACTTAAGAATAAACACAGTGGCATAAGTGTATTTTCCTGTTTGTGTCAAACAAATGTATGACTGTCATAAATGTGCTCAATAAAAACTAAGGGCTTACTTAATTATTTAAATGAGAGTTTATTATCTTTTGTGATCAAATTTATGTTAAATAGTTTAAATTTCAAAAAGTAGTATTTTTTGTTGTAACAAGTCAAAAATTTTTAAAAGGCATAATTATTCTGAGGTAGCCATACTTAATAATTTGAAGTTTTTTCCTTCTGTTCCTGGAGTGAGATTTTAGAAGCTTCTCTAAATTATTTTGAAATTATAACGAAAAGTCTCTATTAACTCTTCATACTTTTGATTTCGATGTTGCCAGCATCTTAAAGTCCCTAAGAAAAGGAATCACTTAGTTTTGAGAACAGGTTTTAAAGAGCATGAAAAATCTTTGTTATGGTATTGTGGCAGTAGTATTCAACATTTATTTTGTATAGAAGAGAAAGACAGTCACAGAATTCACCATTTACATTAATTTCAGTAACACTACACTAGGATTTAATATGCATTTTTGCTGCCATTTGTCATGTCATCAATTTCAAAGGTTAGAAAAACGACATGCACTGTGCCCCGATCATGCCTGTGTATCATTTTCTCAATGTAATGAAATGTGAAAATGGCAAAGACAGTGAACTCTCTGGGATCAAGGGACTGTGTAAAACCTCATCACGACTCACCAATAATGCCACTTAATGAAGAGGAATGCATGCAGGACACAGCACAGCTGAATGTGATCCAGGCACTGGCAGACACCTAGCAATGGAGAACTACGGAAATTTAAAAATAAGGTGTAATCTAATTTTGATTGACTCTAAAGGGAAAATGACGCAAGGAAATTCAGCTGCTGAATGTTACAGGTTGCAGTCTATTTTTCTTAATTTTCAAGACCTCAGTACGGATTTTAAGCTAAGCAAAAACATTCGCTGATAACTAATAGACTTTATGATTAAGACAATATTTCAGGGTTATAATGTAAAGATACATCTAATATTACAAAAAATCAGCTATAACTTTATTTGTTCTGTTTTTCCCTCCATATATAGTAATTAACGTTTTTATTAAGTGTCTACTATCAGCACATTCAGAACACGTAATATTAAGCCATATAACTAGGTAATTAATTCAACTTCTTTATAATGATTGAAATGCCAATTTGGTAAATGTGTCCCAGCTGATTATATTGGAAGCAATTTGATGTAATCAGCCAGCTAAGTGACTTATCTCCACCTGGCATATTGCTACTTTCTTCATCCTACATTAGGCACCAGTGCCAAAATGAGCTATGATTCCAGCTGCTTGATTATTGATACCCATACCTATTCAGTTATAGGATACTTTGCTCTATTAGACACATAAAAGCACCTTAACTAGAAGAGAAACCAACTATATTGAGAGTTTTTATTTCCCAGAGTACTATGTATGCCAGCCAGAAGATAAGGAAAAAAATCGATGGAGAGAGAGCTGTCTCCTATTTTACAAGCAGAGTGTTCTTGGCAGTGAAAACAAGTCGCAGTGAGGAGGACTGAATGAGACACAGCATCCGAGGGGAAACGGAGAGGCAACCTATCACTAACATATCTGATTCAGTTTTTTAGCTTCTACCATGTTCCCACTCCTCACAGCATATGCTCAGCTCATCAGGTACTATCTTCATTGTAAACAAGAATGCAGAGTACTGAGAACTTCATTCTTATTTCCTATCTCAAGATTCTGCCACATATAGCTCTATACAACTGTATACATATTACGAGGCAGTACTGAAACTCGTATAAACTGACTTTTGTTGGCAAATCTTATTAAGAATATTAAATACCATGTTACGTAAAATGATAAAATGTTTTATTCAAAGACATTCTCCATTACTTCCTATAACACCTGACATTTTATATATATCTTCCTTTGTAATGTCCTTCTCATTCTGGGTTTTGTTTTTTGTTTATTCAACAAGTATTTGTTGAGAACCCACTACATTCCAAGAACTATTCTGGTAGCAGTGACTAGAGCATGAACGAGGGTATATAGCATCCCTGACATTGTGAAGCTTAAATTCTGGAGAGGGGAGGCAGACCATAAACAAAGGACACACAAAATATCAGAAGGTAATAAGTACTGTGAACCATTGGAGGTGTATTTTCAGACAAGTTCGGGCACATTCAGGGTGGTACGGCCATGGCCTTAGGTGTATTTTCAAATAGGATGGTCAGAAAAGGCCTTGCCAAGAAGATAACATTTGAGGTAAGATCTGAAAAAAGAGAAGGATTAAACTTTGTAGGCAATATAATTAAGTTATTAATAAAGAAATGTGTCTGTGTGACTAGAAGTGAATTACATAAAAATACATTAATGTAGGCATTAGAAACTATTAATGCAATAGCCACAATGCTTTTTACAGAAGTATTCAGTTTACTCTTAGAAGCAGATTCCATATACCACCTGTAAACTGTTACTCGTATAATAATGGAACTTTGAATTACAACTGTGAAATGAGTGTGAAAAAACACACAATATGCTGAGTACAAAATTGAAACCAAAATTAACCAACAGAAGGTAGCAACATGTAAAAGTAGTGATGTATGATAGTATGAAATATACAAAATGTACAGTCAGTATAGTGTTATGAAACAGGTCAGTCCTCATTAATACAAATCTACCACTAGAATTTTTAGAGATCATTTTGTTAGCTGGAGGAGAGACTGTGAAACTGTGATAAATAATAAGTTTAAGTCTTGGCTGGTGTGGCTCAGGGGACTGAGTGCTGGCCTGCGAACCAAAGGGTCACCCGCCGGTTTGATGGCCAGTCGGCTCATGCCTGGGTTGCAGGCCAGGTCCCCAGTGCGGGGCACGCAAGAGGCAACTGCACACTGATTTTTCTCTCACTCTCTTTCTCCTTCCCTCCCCCTCTCTCTAAAGATAAATAAATAAAATCTTTTAAAAAATAATAAGCTTAAATGTAGAAGGCTATCATGTAGTTTGGATAAGAGTGGATCTTTTATGTTATTATTCAAAGTTTATTACCAAAAACATGAAAATTAGGAACTTGATAATATATTTTTATTGAGATATCTTTATGCTTACATTAATAGATCTTAATTTCCTTCCTCATTTAAAAAAACTGAATATCCTTTCATTTTATTTTTAAAAACTAAAGGAGTCCAAGACACAATTTTGATTTTATCATATAATTCATACAAATTAATTAGACCAAACTCATAAAAAGTCAGAATAGTTCAATAGGTCATATGAATAATAAGTGCATAATAAAAAAATAGGTCATTCTAGTGATTTGCTTAGTTTTATATATATTGAAGATATTCTAATAGCTCACTGTGCTGTTCTTTGGATTCATTTTATTTTTATCATTATCCTACAAAATCCACCTACCTTTAACCCAACAACTGTTGGTACAATTCCCTAGGTATAAACTCAATTTAGCTTTTAAAATGTTAATCACTCATTCTGTGAAAAGACACAGGATGCCTGAACACTAATTAACTTAAAGTTAGATTAGTTGATGAAAAAGTTTAATTTAATATTAACTTTAGTAGTGATGAGATGTTATAAAAAGTACATTTATATATTCAGTGAGCAGAGTTTTTAGTGGAGAGAAAAGATCCTTTCTGCTATAGCAGATTTATTCAGTCACAGTAAATATTTTATAAATTCAGTCTCCCCAGAAAGACAGTGGCTTGTTACTTCTCGTTGCTCTCCTAGAAACCATGCAAAGAATCAAGGGGGGAGAGGAAGGAAAGGGGAAGTTCACACACTACGTATCCTACAAAACTAGAAAACATGGAGATTTTGGAAACTGTGTACATGTGACAAAAGCATATGAGAGCCGTGGAACTTGCAGGAGAAACTCTGGTTGCAGGGTGCTGGGGGAGGCAGGGGTGTTCTGACGGGCAAGTATCAGACATCACTAGAAAATGATCTTTCTCAGGAGGAGCTTTACATAGGGTAAGAATTTAAAGTCTTAATTTTTAAAAAAACCCCAAAGTAACTATTTATGAAATCAAAAATAAAATTTCCATTAATAAAATTATTAGATATAAAGCAAAGAAAAATGAGAATATCCCTGTGGGATATAACCAAATGTATACTCAGGTAAAGTGATAGCATCACAGAGGACATTATTATTATTATTAATTATATTATTATTATTTTCTGCTATACACAATAATATTTATTAATTTCGCAAACACGACTTTCAGGGAATGATGCCTGAAACACAAACAAGCATCAACTATAACATTCAATGTGTATAAAGTATTAAAACAAAATAAAAATTAATCTATGATGGTAGAGCTAGGAAAAGTTAGTCTGAGGGAAGAGGGTAGAGTTACTGGCGCAAAGGACTGCTGAACTGCTGGTAATATCCTATAATATCGTAATTGTCATGATAGGCACGTGAATGTGCCCATACATTCATCTAAGACATCGGTTTTATGCACCTTTCTGTATATATTTTCTACTGAAATATGTTAAGATGACGTAACCAGGGTGAAGCAAACACACAGGAGGGTAAAATTATATCCAAAATAATCCTGAAAAATTCACACTCAATATTTTATGGTTCAATATTTTAAAAATTACATTTAATGTAAATAAATAGACAGTCTGTACTTGGTTCAAAATGCATTCTTAACTAGTCTGGGCAAAGAGCAATATAAGTAGAAAGAAATATTGTTTTTGATTAGGTTGTCTGAAAGTACACATTTAGACCAAGTTTGAAGTACAAGATGTTTATTCAGGATCAACATATGTGAAAGGCAGGGTAGAGAGAGAAAAGGGGCATTATTTTAAAAAGGAAGAAATGAATAATTATTCAAATAAAGAATACAGTAGGGACAGAAATAGTTGACAGAATACATCAGAATGGAAGCAAATGGGATCACATTAGAAAATTGGTACTTACAAATTTTTAAGAGGGAAACATAATTCATGAGTAAGTCCAAACATTGTTTCTATATTGTTTTTGTTTTTTGCATGTATGTGAGTGTGGGAATATGGGTGTGTGTGTGTTTGATAAAATATAATATAAACTTTCTGACAAATATAATCAATTTTAGGCATAAAATGGGATATTCAATTGAAATATTAATTAGCTTTCAAAGACTACTTTTCATAGACCTACTACTAATTTGAAAATATTACTGAAATAAGAAATTTTCTAAAAAATTACCAATATTGACTCTAGAAATAAAAATGTAAATTCTGAATAAAGTGATAACCATGAAGAAAATTAAAATAAATTGCTAAATTTATTAAATAACTTATTAAATTTACTAGGGAATTCTTCCTTTAATAGTCATAAATACAGATGCAACCATGCTATACAAATTATCACAAAATAGGAAAATGGACTTTTTTCCCTATCATTTTGAAGTTAACATACTCCCGAGATCAAAGCATATTACAGATCTAACTTTATGCACATGTGCTTATGAATATGTAAAATTAAATATCCTTTGGAACTGATTTAAATCATAATAAATTAATAATCCTCTTCAACCACATAGCTATTCATGGGAATTAAGAGATATATTAATATTGAGAAACATACTAATATTAAGAAATACCATCAGTGTATTAAAGAAATAACTATTATTTCAACAAATGACCAAAAAAGTTTATAATAAAATCACACACCTAGAAACTGATGAACTAGAAGAAAAATGAGACATGTGGTATCATAGAAAAATAGATTTAAAAAGTTTAAATATCAGGTTAGGTAATGTTGGTAGTAAGAATTGGAACATGATGAGGATAAAAATAAAATCAATTTATTCAGTAAGATGAAATCATCATGACCTTGATAAGTGAAGTTTTAATGGAATGTGGGGAGAAAAAGAAAGATTAGCCAGAAAAAGTATATATACTCTTGTGGCGATTGGCTATGAGGTCAACACCTTATAAATAATCACGGTACTTCGCCATGTATAATGTACACCCACGTTTCGTGTACATGGGATTATTATACCCATGATATGTAATCATTATACCCATGTATAATATGCATCCTTATTTTTCCCACAAAAATTTAGGCAAATAAGCACACATTCTACACAGCAAAATATAGTAGATTGTGCGGTAAACAATCCAGTTTCTTCAATACCAATTTTGGAATAACTGGAATTTAAAAAATCATACACCAAAATAATGACTCTATCATTTATAAGATTCATTAATTCTTTCTTTCATTCCCCAGTAGATGAGTAGCTATTAGAAAGCACAGTACCGAAGGGTTCCAAGAAGAACCAAATTCCATTCTGTTCACAAGGAGTTTGTATTCTAGTTCTGGGAATTAAGACAATTAAAACACAGAGTAGAATATTTGGGACTAAAATAAATTTTTATCCTTAAAAAAAACAACAAAAAGCAAAAACAAACAAAACAAAAACAAAACACAGCCCCAGAATATTGCCAACAGTTGTTTCTTGCAGGCCACAGTTTAAAGCATGTATCAGAAAAATGCGTGTTAATACCTTTAAATTATATCATGTCTGGAAAATAAAGGTAGCCATAGTTAAATATGAGGTCTGTCCAGAAGGTGTCCAGCCCTGTACTATGAAAAATGGAGGCATTTATTGAAGAAGATACAAGATACAAGAAACATTGTACAGAGCACAATGATGCCTCAGTCCTCTTCAAAGTAGGCACCCTGGGACCTCACACAGTTCTCCCGGTCACCATCAGCTGCCCCATCCTATTTTCCTGAATGTCATCAATGGTCTGAAATCTCTTCCCTTTCAAAGGTGATTTTAGTTTTGGGAAAAGCCAGAATTTGCTGGGTGCCAAATCTGGGCTGTAGAGGGGCTGAGTCACCCAGGTGATTTGAAGTTTTGCTAAAAAAACTGCATGAGATATGATCCATGAGCAGGCACATTGTTATGATGAAGCTTCTAATCAGAGTTGCCCATAGCTGCAGCATTCTGAATCATCTGAATAGTTTCCATAGAGGAATGTTCAGCTAAATGCAAAATTTGATGCAGATTTGTTGTTCTACTCACTCAGTCATTTTGAATGTGATGGCCACACAATACACATACTCACTCAGCATCTACTGTCCCCACTGACTAGTACAGTGAAGTCATCATTGTTCATTCATGCACATTCCCATCCGCTCTCCTTGGCTGCCAGGTTACATCGATGTTATGCAACCGTTCTTGTTATGTTTATAATGACTGGACTTTTTCCAGACAGACCTTATCATATATAAGCCATGACAATGTTTAACGTCTCCCCCCAAAAGGCAATTACTTGGGCACCTCAGGCAGTAACAAAATGAAATCATAACTCTTTCAAGGAAAATAGTTGGTTATTCAGAATTTCTGTTTGGACACAAGAGTTTCATTCTGTCTCTAAATATTGATCAAATTTTATTCAGTTTCTGGAGAGTATAGGTTATGTTTTGTCAGAATCTTCAATTGCCAGGAGAAACAGAGCAGGACTAGGTAAATAAAAATTGCAAAAGTTGGAGAGTGAAGTATTGATAGTTCAGATAATTTCTCCAAAGTACATTTTAATGTTAATTAATTACAAACATAGATTTTGGAAAAAAAATTTTACTGAGCACTCACTTTGTATAAGGTATTGTGATATACAAAGGGGCAAATACATAAAGGAAAAAGAACAATCTGCCCAATTGCATTATACTTTGTCTTCAAAAGTTCTTGAAATGTATATCTCTGGGATAAATTATTTCAGTTTTGGCTTATCTAAAAATGTCTTTTATTTTATCTTTATTTTCCCCCTCTTGCTAGTTAAGACATTCTATCTGTCTTTTATCTTCATTATGATTATGCTGTCCCTTGGTGTACTTCCTTTGCATTTATCCTGTGTGGAGTTAGCTGAATTTCTTGTTATTCATCAAATTTGTAAAAAAAGTTCTCCAAATATTTTCTCCTTTATTCTCTCTCTTCTTTTTCTAGAATTCCATCCATAATAATGCCAGACCGCTTTTTAATTTTTTATCACAGTTCACTAAATGTCTGCTCATTATTTTTACACGTTTTTCTCTATCTTCAGATTGGATAATTTCAACTGATGTATGTTCAAGTTCACTGACACACTTCTATTGTCTCCAATCTGCTCTTTGCACCACGGAACATATTTTATAACAGCTTCTTTAAAGCCCTTGTCTGTTATTCCCAATATCTCAGTCACCTCAGGGGTGTTTCTACTGAGTAGTTGTTTTTTTTCTAATGTTCTGACAATGGGCCATGTGTTCCTGCTTCTTTGAAGTCTAGTAGTACTTTTTATTACATGTTATACATTGTGAACAAACTTTGTAGAAACTGTACATTCTATTATTTTCTGTTGAAAGTGTTGAAAGTGTTTCTTTTTATTCTAACAGTTAAATTACTGGTCATTCTTTTTGACCTCATGGAGGCTTGGTTTAATACTTTGCTATACAGTTTAAACATCTGAAATTTACTGTTTTAATAGCTGATATTTCACAAAATTTAGCTGCCATATTGTTGGGAGCAAATATAATGACAACAACAACAAAAAAGCAAAACTCTAATAAATCCATACACTTTTAGAAGGTAGACTTAAATAGCCAGAGAGAAAAGAAGCAAGCCCACTGCTTTCCCATTGCCCACAGGATTTAATGCAATCTCCTGGGACTGAGACACATTTCCCTTAATAGTGGCATCCCAGATAAACTTACCAGTTTTCTCATCTCTGTATGTTCTACTAACACCTAACTCAGTAGAACTTAACTCGGTTCAATACTCAGAGCTTTTGCGAATGCTGTCTTGTAAAGCAGGAATACTCTGTGGCTAATATCTTTTAAACACTGTTCACAGGCTACTCATAAAACCTGTCCTAATTCTTCAGGCAAGATTAGGCCTTGCATCCTGAAACCTTCCACAATACTTCTTTTCAAGTCTCAATTACAGATTCTATCTCAGCATATCACTTCTCTAGAGGGATTCTTCTTGAGCCGTCACTCATTTACTCAACAACAGCTACTCTGTACATAAAATGTACCAGGCATTGATTTGGGTGAGCAGGATGCAGAGATAAAAGCAACAGAAATTATTTTTGTCCTCAGAGTTTAGTGGATGCAGTATCCGGATTTTATCTTGAGAAACAGTACTAGACAGTGATTAGGGGGAAAGATTTAGGAACTAGATTGCATCGCTTGAAGCCCATCTCTACCATTTACGAGCTGTGTACACTGAGCATGTTACTTAACTTCTCTGAGTCTCATGGTCACCAGTTGTTAACTGTTGATTATATTTCATAGGTTTCTTGTGAGCATAAAATGAATTAAAATGTGTAAAACATTTACAATGATATCTGGTATATAATAACTCAATAAATATTCTATATTATTATATTCATTTTTCATACATAGGATGATATTGAAAAATAACAGATACAAACCACATACTATGGAATGAATAAATGAATGAATATCTATGCTTCTGGATTAAAAATATATCATATATTAAAGAAATTTTATATTGCTTTTTTCCTTTCCTAACTGTGTTTTATATAAAAAGCTCTGGCAAGGAAATTTTCCTAGTGTTAATGCAATAACGGTATTTGCCCCTTCCATATGACTACTTTCATTTTATCATTCATTCCTTCCACATTTATTTGTTTTCTTCTTTATTAAAAGCAAATAATGTTATATTCCTTTTTTCTTAGGTTTTTATTAGCTACATGAAGTACATATACAATTTAGTATACAATGAGTACACGAGGGAATTAAGTGAATCACACATTTCAAAGTATACACAAACTGGTTGGCAAGTGTTAATTTAAATTGTGTGAAATTGCCAATATTTTAATGGTTTTATTATCCAGTTGGAAATTTCCTATGACTCAAAATAATAGCAAATAATAAAAACATACATTCCATGTATCAGAATAATATGGCAGTTCATGCTCTAGCTGGTATGGCTCAGTGGATTGAGTGCCAGCCTACAAAGCAAGGGGTCACTGGTTCAATTCCCAGTCAGAGCACATGCCTGGTTTGCAGGCCAGGTCCCCAGTAGGGGGCACATGAGAGGCAACCACATGTTGATGTTTCTCTCCATTTCTTTCTCCTTCCCTTTACCTCTAAAAATAAATAAATAAATACAATCTTTGAAAACAAGAAGAAAAAAGAATAATTTTTCAGTTCAGAAGAGGCGAAACCTTTCACTCAGGTTAACCAAGTAAAACTTTAGAAAAGAAGGCAAATGTAGTTTCCAGAAAAGGTAGAGGAGAGTCAAGTTGTTCAAAGCAGTGATTCTCAAAATTTGGTCTCACAATTTTAGATGAACATAGAAATTAATGACCAAAATACAGCTAACCCAAAAGAATGGCATTGATGTATTTTTAAAAGTTATTTCATTTACTTTATACTTTGTATATATCCCACTTCCTGAGTTGGAAGGTTGAGAGAATTGCTTAAGAGTATCTCTAACTAATAAACATTCTTATACTTAAATTTTACAGATATAATTTCATAGATCTAATAATTTCTTTTTTAAAGGTTTATTTATTTATTTATTTATAGACAGAGGGGATGTGAGGGAAAAAGAGAGGGAGAGAAACATCAATGTGTGGTTGCCTCTTGCATGCTCCCCACTGGGAACCTGGCCCACAACCCAGGCTTGTGCTCTGACCAGGAATCAAACCAGCGACCCTTTGGTTCACAGGCTGGCACTCAATCCACTCAGCTACACCAGCCAGGTCTCATAAATGTAATAATTTCAAACATCTGAGCCTATGTACAACATGATACTACTTCCCCAACATAATTTTTACTTAATATAATTTAAAATTCCAGTGACTAAGCTGTTTTCAATTACCTATTTTGTAGCACTAAAATATTCCCTGTTAATTAAAAAAAATTGTTTTTGATCTCCTCAGACATTTATTTAGTAAAATGCAACAATATGCATTTCAAGGAGTCAGCTCTTTGTTCAAAACAACTCATTTAATAAACAGAAGGGTACCAGACTGCAGGCCACTCAATACTGAAAACACAGCATAAAATTAAAAACACTGTGTGAATTTTAAAAAGGGATTTTCTGTAAAGTTTCATGTTTTAAAAAGTTTTTAAGTAATTTAAACTAAAATTAAAGATACACTGTTGATATTTCCAACTTGAAAACCTGAGTTTATGTTTTTTAAAGAAGAAAATTTCAAATGGTGTGTGTGTATTCTTTCTGATAACTCTACTTAGCCAAGGGAAAATTTTGAATAAATTTCATATAACTTTTTATGCTTTTAAACACTGGTAATGTTATTTCAGTATCTTCACATGACATGAAAATAAACAAATAGTATTCAGTTTTTGAATAAAATATCATATTACTGCTAAAACAATGTGTTTTGTCTAAAGTACTTATTCAAAATTACTCTGATATGCTAACTAATTCAAACATTATTCTCTTATACATATCAGTTTCATTCCTGAAATAATTATTAATCAAATGAATATATAAGGAGACAATGGCATTTGAATGTTGTGGAATCAACTTTGAATTGGAATTTAGATATTTGTTTATCACATAATAGGTAAATTAGATTGTCTTTATCAGCTCTGAAGTTCATGATACAATACTAATATTAGATTCACAAAGAATTCTGAAACTACTGTAATAATTAATGGCTTAACAGAAAATGCAAAGTATTTGCCAGAAGATAAGCTACGTGTCATCTTTTTCTTCCCCATAGTTTAATCTTAGTCTGTACACATCTCGTCTTTAGAAAAAAAAATATTTTATATACATAGGACAGATATTTGTTTACCGAAAAACTTTCCCAATACAGAAGAAAGGAAATATAACTCTTCTCTGCATTTAATTAACCTGTATGAGAGGATTAAAAATACAGTCTTTAATTTTGATCAAATTATTTTTCAGTTGATCCCACTGCAAAATAAACATGGTTTTGTAGAATCAGCCATAAGAAAATATGTCAGGGATCTAAAGACAGACATCTTCCTTCATCCCAAACATTTCATCTTCATGCGAGACCCTCCTCCCATTATTCTGGTATCTTTTCTAACCTTGGCAGTTGTTCTTTTTCTACCAATGCTGAGACCAGTTTTCAAAATGATTCTTCCCTAGAAGGCAAGCAGTCAGCAGTTTAACTTATGTCTATGTAAGAAACATCCAAACCTGTAGAGAATTTTTGAACCAAACTGATAATAATTGCTGGGAAGCAAAATTTCAACAGATTAAGAAAATGCTCCAGAGAATGGCTGTTTTACAGCTTACTTTATATATTATAATGGAAGGAGGAGACACAGGGGAGTTACATGAAATCCATTGGTGATAGAATAAAGGGGCTGGAGAAAGCAAAAAGGGAAATCTCTGCGGTTGAATAAAAGTGAAACAGAGAGACATCCCTCTTTTATGTTGGTGGGGACAGGATAGTTAGTAATTAACATTTACAGCACACAGCGATGGTATGCACAGAACAAGATGATAATGAGGGATTCTGCAGCGGTCTTGGGCTCCGGTGTGATGCACGTGCCATGAGGGGTCTGGAAAAGAACGTTACTCTAACATTGCAAAGGTATGTTGTCTCAGGTGCAGAAAGACAATAGGCAGACTCCCTCTTTAAGATAAAGACTGAAACTTTGTCAAGGGAGCAACAGGCCAAGGATGTGATTATCAGCCGTGACCTGCTTTTAGTCTTGGGGTGGTGGGGCCGGCCTTGCTGGCCTTCCCTGAACTTCCAAGTTTTAGTAAGTGGCCCCTTTTTCGTCCACAGATATGACCGTATCTAGTGAAAAATACATGAATTTTAATACTGAGAACCCAGAGAAGAGAATACCTAAATGATGAAATCTCAGTATCATAGTATATTTAAGCAAAGTTCTCTTCCTATGCTAGCAAGCAGATACCTCCAGGGAGAGCTGGTTGTATATGTGTACCTCTGTACTAAATACTTACAGATCTATTTTCTTGGGTGTTAGGTACAAATTAACACTCATTGGCGTAAGAAAATAAATGCTTTGCAAGTTAAAATTATGGATGAGAGAACTGAAGTCTAGGGAGAGGGCACCAAAGGGATATTTGGCTGTAAGAAGAAAGCATTTAACAGGGGTCTCCCCAAGCAGAGAGAGGGGAGCATCAAAATGCACAAGGGGCAGCTTGGTATCTGGTGTGTTAAGCACTAGTGATTCTTATCCAGATGTAACACACGTCACAGAATCTTCAACTTATATTTATGGGAGACTCTTTATCTGAGCATGCATGCTCTCCATTTGACTCCTCACTAGCCCCTTCTGTAACTTCCTACCCTTCCCACAAGTACTCAAAACAAAGCAAGAGAGTGAAAACACCAACAAACCAACAAACACAAACAGGGAGACGATTTTTATTTGCCTGATTTTTCCATCACTTTATAGATTAGTGAAAAGTGGAAACCTTATTTCTTTACATGTAAATAAAATAAGTATCTCTTTGGTTGATTAGACAAAAAGATGATATGGCATTTCTAAGATTAGTTTCAAAAAGTAAAATTTTGGTACACTTTAAAGTGTTGGTAATAGGTAAAAGCTATCTAAGATATAATAAAGAAATAAAAGTCAAAATCTCCAAATGTTTAGTCTAGTATTGCCATTTTACAAGCACATGGATCATTCCCAATATCTTTCTCAATGTTTAAACTTATGTGTATTTTATATAAGCATCATTTAACTCTATTGTAATGAATTTCATATTTCTCAAAATTGAGGTAGATTTACCAGCATCTTAGTACCCATATATTGAAGCATCTTCAAAACTAAAAGATATATATCCATATAAAAAACAAAATAATCAAAAAACCATGTATTTTAGGTGCAAGCTACCAAAAGCCAGTTGTTTACTTGGATTTTTCACATTATATTAGGAAGTTTTGACATTGAAAGTTATGAAAAAACTCTTATTTTTATTAAAATGTATATCCACATTATGCTACATTAAGGACTTATTGAGGCAGGGTTTAGATAACAGATTGGTGACTGTATTACAATGAATGGAGTCCTGTGTGGAGAAGAGTCCTCAGTCATTTCAAATTTTTCACTTGCTCTCTCATCTCAGTTAATGAGACTTCACTAACAAAATTTATAGAAATAAAGAACTTTTATAAAAAACACAAACTACAAACAAAAACTTTTAAATTGATTATTGGTTAAGGTTGATTGGTTATGAGAAAGATATGGAAATCTATCAAATATCTCATTCATTTATAGCTGGTAAACTTACCTAGAACTTAAAAAATATATATGTCAATGTTTACCAAGCTCTGTCATTGATAGTTGAGTGAGGATGGGTCGGAAGCTGGAACTGAGAATACAATAGAACAAACATAGAAGGAAGACAAGATAAATGGCAGGAAGCATTACTTAAGACAATTTACCAAGCCCTGGCCAGGTGGCTCAGTTGGTCCTGCTCAGAGGTTGTGGTTTGGTTCCTGGTAAGAGCACACACCTACGTTGCAAGTTTGATTCCCAGTTGGGGCACATATGGGAAGCAACTCATAGATATTTATCTCTCACATGGATGTTTCTCTCTCTCTCTCTCTCTCTCTCTCTTTCTTTTTCTCTCTCTCTCTCCCCACTTCCTCTCTCTCTAAAATCAATAAATATATCCTCAGATGAGTATTTTTAAAAAAGACAATTTACCAAAAGCAACATAAAAAATATTGTATGAACAGTCCTGTATCTATTGAAGAAATTGAATTTGTAACTTAAAATATTCACAAAAAATAAAATGTCAGCCATTACTGGTGAGTTCTTCTAAACATACCATGAAGAAATAATACCAATTAAAAAAATCTTATTGGTACATAAACATGGCTTGCCTCACCACACAACTACAACACAATATACAACTAAATTACAAAACAACATTCACCCAAATTGTCAAAAATCAAGCTGTATGGAATTCTGACAATTAAGGAATTAAAGAAGTCACATTCATCCAGACAGGTAGAGGGGTGGAGATGTGGAATAGGCAGTTCTGCACACACACGTGGTAGATAAAAGTCGAGATGGTTACCTCAGGAGCAAGGGAACACAGCCCCACACCAGACCACAGAGCCCAGGGTTCCAGTGCCAGGAATATAAGTCCCCATAATTTCTGGCTGTAAAACCAACAGGGGTTGGGGTAATGGAAGCTACTGCAGTATTCTCAGGTGTCTCCTCTTTAAAGGCCAGCAACAGACTTAGGACTTACTCAGATGCATTCCCTCTGGGCTCCAGCACCAGGGCAGTAGCTAGAAATGTATCAGTGGCATACAGAGAGAAATCGAAGTGTCCAGCATCAGGGTGAGGGCTGGAGGACAGCTCCGTTCCAGACAAATTCCAAAGTGCAGTCAGTGGCCAAAGTCCATTTTCTGAGCCCTCCCCATGAAGAGCCACAGAGTGGTGACACCATATCTGAGATTCCATCAATCTGGTTCCTAGGGGTTGCCCTGCCCTGGCAATTCCCTAAGGCTCCACACCATCCAACTTACAGGTGCACTTTTCTACAACAGGCTGTGCTACTAAGACAGGGAGTCAAAGCAGCTCTGCCTAATACACAGAAACAAACACAGGGAGGCTGCCAAAATGAAGAGACAAAGAAATATGCACAAATGAAAGAAGAACAAAACTCCAGAAAAAGAACTAAACAAAAAGAGATAAGCAATCTACCACAGAGTTCAAAGCACTGGTTATTAGGATGCTCAAGGAACTTCAACAGCATAAAAAAGACCCAGGCAGAAATGAAGATATGCTATGTGAAATAAATAAAAATTTGCAGGGAATCAACAGAAGAATGAATAAAGCCAAGAATCAAATCAATGATTTGGAACATAAGGAAGCAAAAAATACCAATCAGAACAACAAGAAGAAAAAAGAATCCAAAAAACAAGGATAGGCTAAGGAGCCTGTGTTGCAGCCTGTCAAGGCCTGGCAGGTCCACCCTAGCTTCGGGGAGACGGAAGAAAATGTGCAGAGCCATGGGGATGCTTGACATGCTTTTATTCACCAGTGGGCAAGGCATGCACACTGCGAGCTGTGTGTCTCTCTAGTAAGAAGTACCTACCTGCCTAAGTACTAGAGGTAAACAAAGCCGGCTTCAAGCCAGAAAATTATATAACATAGCATAATTCTGCACATGTAAGCCCACTTCATGTTATGGCACAGGTGGCAAACACAAGGCCTGTGGGTCGAATCTGGCCCTCCACCTTGTTTTATCTGGCCCTGCACCTTGTTTCTACCCAGCAGCAGCACTGAGCTCTTGCTTAACTGTTAAGGAGTAGTTACACTTATACAATCCTAAAATTATATTCTGCCCTTTGAAGGCAACCGTGAGGCTGAGGTTGCCCCTGGTGAAAATGAGTTTGACACCCCTGTTATGGGAACAGTTTATCGGACGCAGGCTCAAGGCTCTGAGAACACTACTTATCAGGCCCCTTCAAGGCTATGGGAACACTGCTTCCCTTCATTCCCCAGACACCTGGGTGAGGAAACCAGACTGCCTCCACTTACCCTACAGAGACTCTGGGACAACTTCAAATGTACCAACATTCAAATCATAAGGTTGCCAGAAGGAGAAGAGAAATATCAAGAAATTAAAAACATATTTGAAAAAATAATGGAAGAAAACTTCCCCAAATTGGTGAAGGAAATAGACATACAAGCCCAGGAAGCACAGAGAGTCCCAAACAACATGGACACAGAGGACCACACCAAGACAGATCATAATTAAAATGCCAAAGATTAAAGATAAAGAGAGAAATCTTAAACGCAGCAAGAGAAAAGCAGATAGTTACCTAAAAAGGACTTCCCATAAGACTGTCAGCTGATTTCTCAAAAGACACTTTGTGGCTCAAAGTGACTGGCAAGTATTCAAAGTGGTGAAAAGCAAGGACCTACAACCTAGATTAGTTTATCCAGCAAAGCTATAATTTAGAATGGAAGGGCAGATAAGTGCTTCCCAGACAAGGCAGAGCTGAAGGAGTTCATTACCAAACCACTGTTATATGAAACGTTAAAGAGACATATTTAAGAAAAAGAAGATGAGAACTATGAACATTAAAATGGCAATAAATTCACAACTATCAACAATTGAATCTAAAAAACAAACTAAGCAAACATGCAGAACAGAAACAGAATCACAGATATGGAAATCATTTGTAGGGTTATCATTTGGGAGGGGGAAGGTGCACGTAGGTACGAAAAGACAGGGGAGGTTAAGAACAGTATAGAAAATGGAATAGCCAAAGAACTTATATGCATTACCCATGGACATGAACTAAAGGGGTGGAATGCTGGAAGGGATGGTGGATACCAAGTGGAGGGAGCAAATATGGAAAAATTGGGACAACAGTAATAGCATAATCAATAAAATATATTTTAAAAAGCTTTATTGATATATAAAAAGAGGAAATACTTTACAATGATTTTTATGAGGACAGAATAAACCTGATACCAAAATCTGACAAGGACAATGTAAAAAAAAAAAATTACAGGCCATATCTCTCATGACATATATACAAAACCCTTAGATAAACATGAGCAAATTAAATAAATTCATATATAAAATATATAATGTATAATTATAATGAAGAGTAATTTCAAGAAAGCAGGGTTGTTTAATGTTAGAAAAGTTATAATTATCCACATTAAAAGAATAAAAATATAATCATATTATTATATGCAGAAAATCATTTGACAATGTTCAAAACTCAATAATGATAAAAAAAAAACTTTCCACAAATTGCAATGGAAGGGAAGTATGATTACTCGATTGGTAAAAGATATTTACAAAAAAACTATAGTTAGCTTAATACTTAATGCTGAAATATTTAACATTTTTCTCTCAGGTCAGGAACAAGACTAAAATGCCCCTATTATCACTTCTATTAAACTTTGTACTATATGTTCATTCCCATAAAATAAGAATTTAAAAAATATAACAATTGAAGGGAAGGGGGATTAGCTAACATAATTGCATATATATATAATTTGATAATATTTACAAATTAGTAAATTTTCTGTGTGCATTTAGCAAAACTGCTGTATTCAAAGTTAACATGCAAACTAAATTTTATTTTTAAATGCTTAAAACATGAATTAAAAAATGACACTAAAATATCATTTATAACAGTAGAAAAAATATAACTTCTTCCAACAGATGTGCTAAGCCTCTGTAGAGCAAACTACAAAATATGGCTGAGAAAATTTTCAAATGGCACAATAAATACAGAAAAGATAATGTTCCTGGATTGGAAGGTTTAGTACTTTGTACTACAAAGAATTTTAAAATGAGCCCTAATGATTTGTACTTTGCCACAATCTCCTCCTCCTGACTGTGGGCAGGACCTTCAGCTTGCTTCTCCCAGAGACAAGGCAAAGGTAAAGGGATTTTACAGATATAATTACAGTTCCTAATTTGTTAATGTTAAGAAAAGGGCAATTATCCTAGGTTTGTCTGCTTAATCACATGAGCTCTTTAAAGAAAGTTTAGAAGAAAAGAAGCAAGACAGAGATCCTCTCTGCTCCTGGTCTTGAAAAAGCAAGCTGCCAAGAGTTCCACAATAGTTGAGGAGTAAATACTGATTCCCGACCTCTGAGGGTCACTGAGGCAGAGTGAATTGGCCTCAGGATAACTGAAGATAAATCACATAACCAATGAGCTGGTAAAGACCTTCACGGCACTTTTAATGCAGGGATCAAGATAAAGTCAAACCCACAATGATCCGGGCCGCGATAAACTTCGGGATTCACCCTGCACAGACAGCCCAGGAGATTGCAGAGCTCTTCAAGAACACCGTGGCTGATGACTGCATCCAGTTCCATGTGTTAAGTGGCTTTTACCCCGCCTGTCAGCACGTCTAACAGTCAGTCAGGCCTTAGACTGCCAGCTGTTCCACCATTCATATAGTCTGTCTTCCTAGAAGTCAATAATGTCCCTCAGGTCCTTGTACTGGCAACACAGCAGACACTATGCAGATTTCACCATAGGCATCTATTGGTCAATCCCCTCTACCTGCAGTCTCTGGGCTTCAGCAGCATTAAAGGAATCAATGAGAAAATCCCAGTCCAAGCCTACAAGACACAGGTGAATTTTATCTTTGAGTTGATTCAGATTGCTGACACAGACCTGGGGCTAGTTTCTCACTTGTACAAACTGTGAGATGGAGGAGCCAGCTGGATTAGGTGTGCTTGTCCTTGGGCCAGGAGTCACCCTAGGGAAAAAGCCAGTGTTCATAAAAATTTAGTCAAAACACATTGCAATACATTGCCCAAATACCTTGCTCACTCCGAAACTCACCCAAGAACAAGGTCTGGGGTAAGTGAGAGCCAGCAGGAATCTGATTCTCCCTTCCTCCCAATATCTCCATCCTCCCACCGACCAGTTTTCTTGTCCCTCCCATCTTAAAGGTATCTAGGTTGTTTGTCTTTTGCTGGTTATTTAAGTACTCCTCCCTCCAGGCCTGATTTATCAAATGCAGATTTGAAAAATCTCCAGCAGATTTTATCTGCTAGAAGCGTTTAATTTAATTTAGGGTTGCCTTCCCTAGGGCTTATATATTTCTGCTTGCTATTACTTCCTTTCCTGCTTCCCACCCCCCTCTTCCTGCATTATTTAGCTGTCTCTTCATCTTTTCTTTTCTGCTCCACATTCCTTCCCTTACTCTCCAATTTATTTTATATCTGCAGCAGGACATAGTCAAATTGACATGTTACCATAATTTTCCAGCAATTAGTCAAAATGCTCTATGCAGAAAGAAAACAAGGAACAAATACTTGGAAGCAGACCTGGAGCCTCAAATCAGACCTCAGGCCCCAACAAGAGTTTGACCTCAGCTTTGTGAGTGCTGGCCCTGGACAGTGAACCCAGACAAATCATGTCCAGACTTTCGACCAAGGAAAAAGAGATCATTAATAAGTGTTATTTTAATTCCCTAAGTTTGTGGTAATTTGTTAAGCAGCAATGGAAAACTTAAACACTTAAGAGTTTATACCCATCCAAATTAATCTATAGATTAAACAAAATCTCAATCAAAATGCCAGCAGGTTTTTAAATGAAAATTAACAAGCTAATTCTAAAATTTGTAAGAAAATGAAAATGACTTATATCAGTCAAGAAAATCTTGAAGAAGAATAAAGCCAGATTACTTATATTACTAAATACGAGACATATTATAAAGCTATAGTAATGCTAACTTGTAAATTGGCACAAGGACAGTCATAGATAAAGGAAACACACAGTGAGTTTAGAGATAGATTCATACATATTTTCATCAGTTTTGTGATAAGAACAACACTAGAGTTTGTGGTACAAAGATGGTCTTAACAATAAATGGTACTGGGCTAATGAGTACTTATAAATAATATGAATGAAACTCATAAAAATTAACTTGAGATGGATCATAGACATACATATAAAAGGTAATAACATAGGGAAATGTCTTCATGTGCTCTAGGTGTGCAAAGATTCCTGAAGCAATTCATAAAAAACAAACTATATTGCCCGGCTGGTGTAGTTCAGTGGATTGAGCGCGGGCTGGGAACCAGAGGGTCCCGGTTCGATTCCCAGTCGGGCACATGCCTGGGTTGCGGGCCAGGTCCCCAGTGAGGACCATGTGAGAAGCAACCATACATTGCTCTTTCTCCCTCCCTTCTCCTCTCTCTGAAAATAAATAAATAAAATCTTTAAAAAAAAAAAACTATAAAAGATTGACAGGTTGGCTTTCATGAAATTAAGAATAGCTCTTCCACAATGGACACAGTTATGAGAGTGGAAAGATAAGCCAGTGACTGGACCAAGGTAACTGACCCACATGCATCCATCAGAAAACTTGTCTTCAGAATACGAATCTTATTCAATACATAATCAATCAAAAGGATTAAGTGAATCAATCAATAAGAAAAACATAAATTTCAAGTGTAAAATGGAGAAAAGACAAAAGCATAGAAAAGAGAGAAGATTCAGTTGGCTAAAAGAAAAAAACACACGAAAACATGTTCAGCATCATTAGTCATCAAAAGAATGCAAGAAAATGCAAATTTAAACTGCAATAAAGTGGTATTGCACAGAAACTAGAATTGTTAAAATTAAAAGACTAATGATAACAAATGTCTTCTTGCTACTTTACTTCTAAATGAAACTGGATATAGTGTACAATTCAGATTCCTGTTTCGAGATCAAGTTTGAATTGATAATGCAGAGTTCTATTTTTTCTTTTACTCTACATGTTAATATTCACAGTGGAAGTTACAGATATTAACTAGTTAGCTTCTTGAAAGAAAATCCGTGGTTCTTCATACTAATGAATAAGTCTATGGTATTCTCCAGTACAATGGAGAGAAAGATCAAACATGCAAAGAGAGAAAGGTCATAGAAAGCTTCTGACTGGAACTGAAAATGTAAGTTACTCTCTTATAAAAAAATATGTGAAGAAACATCTATAGACATCACATCCAGGGAACTGATTTTTGCACTTCTGAGTATGAGGTCTTAGCGGTTATTTGTTTTGTTTCTGTATTTGTTGTCACATCTTTGCTTATAGAGAAAACATTTTTAGCATAATCAATAAAATATATTTATTTTATTATTTTTTAATTTAAAACACTTTATTTTTATAGAAATCCAGTTATTGTTATTTTATTTTATTTTTTAAATCGTTGTTCAAGTAGTTTTCTGTGTTTTCCCCCCACTCCCTCCCCATCACCGCAACCCTTCCCCACCTCCTTCCTCTGTTTCCACTCCCCTCTCGTTATTGTCCATGTGTCCTCCATAATTGTTCCTGTAAACCCTTCACCCTTTTCCTCCGTTATTCCCTCCCCTCCCTTCTACGGTCACTGTCAGCTAGTTCTCAATTTCAATGTCTTTGGTTATATTTTGCTTGCTAGTTCATTTTGTTGATTATGTTCCTCTTAAAGGTGAGATCTTATGGTATTTGTTTTTCACCACCTGATTTGTTTCATTCAGCATAATGCTCTCCTGTTCCATCCATGCTGTCGCAAAGGGTAGGAGCTCCTTCTTTCTTTCTGCTGCATAGAATTCCACTGTGTAAATGTACCATTGTTTTTGATTCATTCATTTACTGATGGGTACTTAGGCTGCTCCCAGCACTTGGCTATTGTAAATTGTTCTGCTATGAACATTGGGGTGCATAGGTTCTTTTGGATTGGTGTTTCAGGGTCCTTAGGGAATAATCCCAGCAGTGGAATTGCTGGGTCAAAAGGCAGTTCCATTTTTAGTTTTCTGAGGAAATTCCATATTGTTTTCCATAGTGGCTGCACCAGTCTGCATTCCCACCAACAGTGCACTAGGGTCCCCTTTTCTCTACAACCTCGCCAGAACTTGTTGTTTGTTGCTCTGTTTGTGAAGGCCATTCTGACTGGTGTGAAGTGGTATCTCATTGTGGTTTTAATTTGCATCTCTCTGATGGCTGGTGATACTGAGCATCCTTTCATATGTCTCTGGGCCCTCTGTATGTCCTCCTTGGAGAAGTGTCTCTTCAAGTCCTTTACCCATTTTTTAATTGGGTTGCTTGTCTTCGTAGAGTGGGGTTGTGTGAGTTCTTTATATATTTTGGAGATCAAACTCTTGTTTGAGGTATCATTGGCAAATATGTTTTCCCATACAGTTGGTTCTCTTTTCATTTTAATGCTGTTTTCTTTAGCTGTGTAGAAACTTTTCATTTTGATGAGATCCCATTTGTTTATTCTTTCCTTTATGTACCTTGCTCTAGGGGACATATCAGTGAAAATATTGCTGCATGGAATATCTGAGATTTTCCTGCCTATGTTCTCCTCTAGGACTTTTATGGTGTCACAATTTATATTTAAGTCTTTTATCCACCTTGAATTTATTTTTGTGTATGGTGTAATTTGGTGATCAAGTTTCATTTTTTTGCATGTAGCTTTCCAGCTCTCCCAACACCATTTGCTGAAGAGGTTCTTTTTGCTCCATTTTATGCTGGCCCCCTTTGTCAAATATTAATTGACCTTAGGGACTTGGGTTTATTACTGGGCTCTCTGTTCTATTCCATTTGTCCAGTTGTCTGTTCTTATCTCAATACCAGGCTGTTTTGATTACAGTGGCCTTGTAATACAGTTTGATATCAGGTATTGTGATCCCTCCTACTTTGCTCTTCTTTCTCAAAATTGTTGCACCTATTCAGGGTCATTTCTGATTCCATATAAATTTTTGAAGTGTTTTTTCTATATCTTTGAAATATTCCTTTGGTACTTTAATAGGGATTGCATTGAATCTATAAATTGCTTTGGGTAGTATGGACATTGTGATGATGTTAATTCTTCTGATCCACAAACATGGTATATGTTTCCATTTGTTTGTGTCTTCCCTAATTTCTTTCTTCAGTGTTGTGTAGTTTTCTGAGTACAGGTCTTTTACCTCCTTGGTTAGGTTTATTCCTAGGTATTTTGTTTTTCTTGTTGCTATATCGAATGGGATTTTTTCATGATTCTGTTTCTGATATTAGAAAAAACATTTTTTAAAAGAATAGTATGATGATAGAATACTTCCAGACAGCAATATCTTATTACTGAAGTATTCTATAAAACTTGCTAATTAATATCATCTGCTATATCTGAATATAAGAATCTTAACTACAATTTCTGATGGAAGTTCTTATTGCCATAATTACATTAGAAAGCTTTCTTTGACTCAAATTATGAGAAATTGAATGAGAATGATTCAGCTCACACTACAGAGAAATCCAAATGTTCTATGCAGTTAAACACAATTAAATAACTATAAATAATTCATAAATTTTCCATGTTTATCACTAAAGCACTTGCTCAGACCCTTAGATTTAAAGCTGAGGAACTGCCTCTGTAAAGTGTCTTTCTTTTTCTTTGTCCAGCCTCTACGGATCTCTGTATGTCCCAATGTCCCCCAATCCTACTAAGCACTGTATAATGCTGTTTCCTTTTATTAGGAAGATTATTATTAATAGCAAAAACTGATCAGTCTATGATTGACCCTTCTCCCTCTCCTCCTCCTTCTCCTTTCCTTCTTTTAAACCATAACATTCCTCCTGGATATAGATGAATGAGTCATTTATAGACACTTAACCCTAGCTGAGCCAATTGGATTCTCCCTTCCAGAAACTTAAAAGGATGATTCAGAGACAGGTGGGCAGTCATTACGTGTACGTGATTATGAAGCTGCAAACTCGGGAACTGTGGAGTTCCTGGGAATGAAGAGTCATGCCAATTGAGGAACTCTAGATTTATGCCAAACAGTGGTGTGTATGTATGTGTGTGTGTTGGGGATGGCAATGTAAGCATTCTTTCTTGTAGTGTTTTATTCAAACTATAAAAATAACGCCTTCAGGCTGTAAAAGAGACTTACTCAAGGGTTCACCATAATGTGCACTGCTATATAAAGGACTATAACAGCCTTTCACAAGGAAAATCGCCATTTTGAGGATGAAAAGAGTTAATACATATAAAAAATTTATAATGGTCCCTGGGAAATAGTAAGGACTCAATAAATTTTACGTATTATTATAATTATGAACAGCTGGGTTGGTGAAATGATACAGAAACTCTCACAATTAAAAGTGAGATGTGGGGAAAAAGTGAAAAAAAGAGGAATGACGAGTTTATCAGATTATGTGAAAACTCTGTCTTGAGAGTTCATGGGACTGGTCAGAAAGGAAAATAAAGCTATTGAACATAGTGGCTCAGTCCTAAAGAGGATAGATGAATAACTGCAATGAGGAGTTATATTCCCTTCAATTTTCTGAAATGTGTTTTTAAAAATTCACTCATTTTCCTTTAATACTTTTAACTATTCAGCCAAAATTGATTCATTTGAAAGTGTATCACAAATAAGTTCAGCTTGAGAACCAATAAACTAGTTAATGAAATTAATGTAGTTTTGGTTGCCAAGTCAACCATTGCTAAATGATTAATTTGATTTATAAATATTTTTCATGGAAAAAACCAGGGAAGGTAAGAGCAAAGACTTGTTTGAACCTAGTTATATTATTTGGCTCTCTGTACACACAAATTGAGCACATAAAATAACAACAGTCCAATCCAGTCGTGTATTCTAGAAAAATTATTTCTAAGATACTATATATAATCTTGCCTTCTATGTTTTAGTGTCTGTTAATAAAATTATCAAATAAAATGAAAATAAAATACTTAAAGTATTACAGTATTATCTAATGTTTATGTATATTTTACCGTGTGTCATAATCTTTGCTGGGCATATTGGCCAAGAAGTTCATTTGTTTTTTTCCATATGCTGGCTCTAGTAGTGCTTAGTTGTCTTTTACTTCATTCAAAACAATTTTGTTAGATTGTATTTGTGGCAGCTGTCATATTAGCATGCATTTAAAAAAGCTCATCAAAATTGGTGAATTTTTATGTAGCCATTTTGATACTGAAGATGAAAGAAAATAAGTCACGTTTTTGTCACATTATGCTTTATCCTTTCAAGAAAGTAAACATGCAACTGAAAAGCAAAAAAGAAAAAAAAAATTTGTGCAGTTTGTGGAGAAGGTGCTGTGACTTACCAAACGTGTCCAAAATGGTTTGCAAAGTTTTGCACTGGAGATTTCTCACTGGGCAATGCTCCATGTTTGGGTGGGCCAATTAAATTTGATGGCAATCAAATTGAGACATTAATTGAGAACAATCAACATTATGCCATAAGGGGATAGCCCACATCCTCAAAATATCCAAATCAATAAAGTTATTGGTGAAAATGAAAAATGTCTCTTTCATTTTACGGGAAAAGAAAAACAGACTTTCTAGCCAACCCAAAACATAGATTATTTCTTTTGATTCTTCAACCCCCTATAAGGCAGACTACTCGGGATATTGATTCTGGCATCCCCAGCCACTAGACCTGTCTGTTTCCTCCTTGTGAAGTCACTATGTGGTCTGTTTAAAACTAAGCCTACCCCCAGATCAACACATCGGCCTCAATCAGTAACAGTACTCCTTCCCATTATTTGTGCTACAGAAATATTTTTTTTTATTTAAAGACAGGGAGCGAAACATCAGTGCATGGTTGCCTCTTGTGTGCCCCCTGCTGGGGACCTGGCACGCAACCCAGGCTTGTGCCCTAGGCTGGTAATTGAACCAATGACCCTTTGGTTGACAGGCCAGAACTCAATCCACTGAGCCACACCAGACAGGGCTATAGATATAATTTTAATGGGTAGGCATGGGCCCCTAATTCAATTAAATCTGGACGAAGCTTGAAGGGCTTGTAATTTGATGAGTATGAGAAGAGAAAGGCTCTCGTACTCTGGAAAGAACAGTGCAAGATGGGAGGGGCTCACAACTAAAGCAGTCATTTGGCTAACCCAAAGTGAGTCAACGTTGGCAAAAACCTTAGAAAAGTGGATCCAAAGCTGTGATCAAAGCATTCCTGAAAGCTCTGGACTCTTTATTTACATGGACCACTAAACTGTGGTTTTTAAGTTTGTTTTGAGTAGTTTTGTGAAACTTATAGTCAGACATGCTAAATGATTCATTACAAGGGGGAAAATAGATTCAGAAATATTCCATCACTGTCTAAAAAATATTTTCTAGAACTAGGATTTGGATTCTGGAAGTCAGAACTCCAGAGCCATGGGTGTTTAACAGGTGAGATAGATGGACTTCCTAAATATTATCGGAAGCATTGCATTCACTATCAACACATTCAAGGAATTTTAAAGTGTTTCTTTATTATTTCTTCGAATTGAAAAGATATTCCTGGTGAGTTTTTTTTTTTCCCTGATTAATTTCTTTGGGCAAAGTGAAAGGATTGAGATAAGTATTTGCATGCCTTGGAATCCAAATGCTTGGAATGCTCTGTATAAAAGAATTTTGGAAGTTTAAATAATCACGATGATTTTTCCGTTTTTATAATTCTAAATCACTGTTGGGCTGTTGAGTGTCTTCTATCTCTGATGTATTGAACAGTCTGTCTGGGATAGTGGGAAGAATAAGAATTTAGGGAATTAGAAGTTTGGAGACATTTTATTAAATTCAGGAAGTCCCTGAAGGGCTCTGTGATATTGGTCAGTCTTTGAACCTCAGTGTCTTCTTCTAAAAAATTGGTTAATAATACTTCCTTTGCTGTTTGTTGAACAGATGAAATGTGATAGTAGAATCATGACTGGCAGAAAATAAGCCCTCAGAAAAGGATATCTAAATCATATAAAATATTTTTGTAAATTCTATAGCATCATAGAACCAATCAGTAGTAACATCCAATATTTTTATGTTTTCCCCCAAATTGTATTCCTTACATAAATGATGTTGGCAATACATTCGTTCCTCCTTTATAACATAGAAGATCACTAAGAGTAAACTCATGATTTTATTGGACACATTTTGCACAACTTATCATCCTTAGTTAAAATTCTCTTATAACCCTTTAGGTTTGCTCTGCGTTGGACAGGATATTGACATTGTAGTCATAGAGATTATAAAGTTCAAATCCTGACCCTCACACTGTAATTATGAAAATTGTTATAATCTCTCAGGTCATTTGACAAAAACAAAGAACTTTAAAAAAATGAAATAAATGAGTGCATTACAAAAGATAGCATCAACCACAATAATAATATAAATAACATGTAAAATGCCTATATAAATTAGTCATTAAGGTTCATTGCCATTTCTGTCTCTTGCCTATGCCCTTCCTCATTGTCACTTGAGTACCACAATGTCAGGGTACTTTTTCTGTGTGTGCAAGGACCAGTACCTTCCGCTTTAATGACTGAAACTTATTCTCTTTGAAATCCGAGAAAATAAAGAAATTTAGAAAATAACCATTAGAGAGTGCTGAATACTTTATTTTTTATTGTATTGTATTTTAAATATACTTTATTGATTATGCTATTACAGTTGTCCCATTATTTTTCTCCCCTTTGTTCCCTCTGCCCTGTAGCCTCCTTCCTACCAGCATTCTCCCTCTTAGTTCAAGTTCATGGGTTATACATATAAGATCTTTGGCTTCTCCATTTCCTATACTATTCTTACCCTCCCCCTGTCTATTTTGTACTTACCATTTATGCTTCTTATTCTTTGTACCTTTTCCTCATCCTCGCCTCACCCCTCCCTGCTGATAACCCTCCATGTGATCTCCATTTCTGTGATTCTGTTCCTGTTCTAGTTGTTTGCTTAGTTCATTTTTGATTTTTGTTTTTTAGGTTCAGTTGTTCATACTTCTGAGTTTGTTTTCATTTTACTGCTGATATTTTTAATGATCTTTTTCTTAGATAAGTCCCTTTAATATTTCATATAATAAGAGCTTGGTGATAATGAACTCCTTTAACTTCACCTTACCTGGGAAGCAATTTATCTGCCCTTCCATTCTAAATGACAGCTTTGCTGGATAGAGTAATCTTGGATATAGGTCCTTGCCTGCCCCTTGTTCCCTGTAAAGTTTCTTTTGAGAAATCAGCTGACAGTCTTATGGAAACTCTTTCGTAGGTAACTGTCTCCCTTCCTCTTGCTGCTTTTAAGATTCTCTCCTTATCTCCAATACTAGGTAATGTAATTACGGTGTGCCTTGGTGTGTGCTTCCTTGGGTCCAACTACTTTGGGACTCTGAGCTTCCTGGACTTCCTGGAAGTCTATTTCTTTCACCAGATTGGGGAGATTCTCTTTCATTATGTTTCAAGTAAGTTTTCAATTTCTTGCTCTTCCTCTTCTCCTTCTGGCACCCCTATGATTCAGATGTTGGAACTTTAAAGTTGTCCCAGAGGTTCCTGAGCCTCTCTTCATTTTTTTGAATTCTTGTTTCTTCATTCTGATCTGGTTGAATGTTTCTTTCTTCTTTCTGGTCCACATGATTGATTTGAGAC
>PVJI01015157.1:0-41949 GCA_004026765.1 Micronycteris hirsuta | reverse complement strand
CATGGTCAGTTGTCCTGATTTCTGACTAGCAGGGTCAAAATGGATATGGGTGAGTTTCTATGGGCCATAAGTCACCCCTGGCTTGACTTGTTCTTCTGTTCTATTGCTTACTAATTCTTCTTAGTTAATTTGTTCATTTGACAACCAAGTACTGCTTTCCCATTAGTTCTGAGCTTGGTACTGGGTGTTAAAGACCTTATTGTCTGTTGAATGGGTCTTACCTGCCGCCATTTTGGCTTCCTTATGTTCTGTTCTCCACACAGAGTTAGAGTGAACCCCTTAGAAACATAAACTAGAACAGATGATACCTTAATCAAGATACTCTAGTGGCTCCCCTCTCATTTAAAATAACATCCTAACTCCTTTTGCTGACCTCTAAAGCTAACAGGAGCTGGGCCTCATCCAGAAAAGCACCACACTTACTGACCCAGGTGAGTGGTACAGAATGAGTGGGGATATCGGTGTGTTAATTTTTTTTTAATCTTCACCCGAGGACATTTTTCTCATTGCTTTTAGAGAGAGAGGAAGGGTGGGGGAGAGAGAAGGAGAAACATCTACATGAGAGAGAAACATTGATCATCTGCTTTCAATATGAACCTTGACCAAGAGGATTGGACCCTCAACCTTTCAGTTTATGGCATGATGCTCCAATCAACTGAGCCACACAAGCCAGGGCAATAAACCTTAACTTTTAAGATGAAAATAAATATTAAGAAAATCAGCAGAGAGTAATACAAGATGAGTTTGGGAAGACAGCAAGACATTTTATGTCAGTGTGAAGAGTTTTGCTGTATCTTATCCTATGTGCAAGGAAAATCATTGAGGGTGATATTATCAAATTTGTGTTTTTTAAAGATCCCTTGAATCCATGTGGAACATGGATTAAACAAAGGATCTAAACCAGAAACCCAAGTAGAAGACTATTGTAGTAGCTCAGGTAGTGGGAAAGGGGTGGGTGCAAAATACATTTTGGAAGTAAAATGAATGGGATTGGAGTTAGATTGAACATAGGGTGGAGTGAGGAAAAGGGAGGAGTCTTGCTTGATTTATGGTTACCAGCTTCTGTGTGAGATAGTCTGATGATCCAGGATTCAGATGTGCTACTGACACACATTCCAAATCCAGTTCATTGTTACCATCTGCTGTTACACACAGAGTTTAGCTAGCGCTTGCCTGCATTTGGCCAAAATCTGACTAATTATATTATAAGCTCATTGGGCTTGACTTAAGAGACTCTGTCAAACCAAGATATTTAAACATGTTTCCTTGAATGGGAATGAAGCACTTACTAATAAATTTCATCCAGTTTTTTTCCTACAGAAAACATAAGATTGTCAATAAAAGTGTATGACCTAGAAATAAAAAAACAAGGTGTTGAGGCAGATTAGTAACCATCTTCTCTGAGAGTGAAAAATATATTGTCTTAGATAAGTAAGTATAAATAAAAGTATAAAATATAAGGTAATTGAAGACTTTGGGGTGAGAATCATGTATTGAATATAGACAAATACATATTGAACACATAAAAATACAGAATATCAACACTAAAATATCAGCAACATGTACTTGAAAACTTTGACACTGTAAGAATGCTTTGAGTGAGGTTCTTTCAGCTAAGAATCAGGCTGACTGAACACCATCTTGCGAAGTGCAATATCTTTTCACACTTCCAATTAAATGAGCTAATAATTTAGCCTAACAATTTGGTGCCATCCAACAGGTGCTCTTCAATAAGTCTGAATTTTGCACGTAAACATTTGTCATTGGCCTTCACTCTGTACCACTTAGAGTCGGTCCTCATATTGTTCAAAGCAAGTGACATTATGAATTTCCCCAAGAATCATTAATACCAGCAGGAAGATATTGGTTTCTAAATAAGTCATGAAAAGCAAGGACCTACAACCTAGATTACTCTGTCCAGCAAAACTACCATTTAGAATGGAAGAGCAGATAAAGTGCTTCCCAGATAAGGTCAAGTGAAAGGAATTCATCATCACCAAGCCTTTATTATATGAAATGTTAAAAGGACTTATCTAAGAAAAAGAAGAAGATCAAAACTATGAACAGTATAGTGACAACAAACTTACAACTATTAACAACTGAAACTAAAAAACAAACTAAGCAAACAACTAGAACAGGAACAGAATTAGAAATGGAATCACATGGAGGGTTATTAGTGGGGAGGGGAAGGGGGGAGAATGGGAGAAAAAGGTACAGGGAATAAGAAGCATAATTAGTAGGCACAAAGTAGACAGGGAGAAGTTAAGAATAGCATGGGGAATGGAGAAGCCAAAGAACTTATATGTATGACCCATGGACATGAACTAAGGCATGGAGTATACTGGAGAAAGAGGGTGTAGGGCAGAGGGGAATAAAGGGGAGAAAAATAATAGGACAACTGTAATTGCATAGTCAATATAATATACTTAAAAATAAAATAAAATGTCCTTTAAATCCTCTATTCTTCTCCCCAAGAAAGTATTAACCTGGAATCAACATTATTAATAATTTGAGTATTAGCAGCAGGAATTTTAGCCTTCTGCTTATCTTTATAAAAATATTTTTAATCAGTATTATTTAAAATATGCTGTCAGTATGCCACAGTTATTTGGCATGAACTCCATAAGGATTGTATAAACCTTTCCTTCTTCCAAAGGAAGGTTTTAATTATACAGTTTCTCTTGTATTCATATTTCAGCTAATTTGTTTTAAAGAATTACCGATAATTATCTAGATTATGACCATGTTTTGAGACCTTAGAAACTCTATCCTTTATTGTTTTCTTTTTTATTCCTATCACAGCCCTACCTTATCTCCTTCCTTCTAGTCGTCCACTTTTGTCTGCATATATTTCCCCCATTTGTCTTCAAGTGGTTTATCTTCAAGTTAATGTGTATGTGCTGGGCCCTTAGCTATGCATAAAGGCAGAGAAGGACTCTCTGCCAGAAACACAAGCAATTAAATGGGGTGACAGATTAAGAAACAAAAAATTACAATATTTGTAAAAGAGGCCTTCAGAGATGCACAAAGTATTGAGATGGATTATGGGAATGACTCACATCTCTTTTCCTTTTTATTCATTCAGTTAACAAATATTTATTGAGACTGTGATAGATATAGTACTAGGAATTTGGAGCTTTAAGTCTAGGAGAGGAGGCAATTAAAAGTTATGACTGCATAGATAGAAATATAACTGCAATTGTGGTATATGTTATGAAAAGAGTTCAGGGTCCTGTTGGATCACATTATGTAGGGAACAAACTATCTAGTCTGAGTGTTGAAGATAAACCTTTGAGGACTTGACATTTACACTGTTACTTGAAGGATGAGGAGAGCTAGAAAGGCTGTGGGCCAGCGGCAGTGATCTGGGCAGAGCTCCTGTGGCGGGAGGAAGCCGATATAGCTGAAGAAGAGAGAGCTGAGGGAAGAGTGGGTGCAGCATGTGCTAGGAAGTTGCCAGGTTGTGCATGATCAGGTAATGCAATCTAAAGATTTTTACCTTAATCCTAAGGGCCATGAAAAACCATTTAAGCAGAAGATGAACAGGATCTTGTACCTCTCGGCATTTTATTTTCCTTTAAAACACTCTGGCCTTGACTTTTGGCCAATTTTTGCAATGGATTTGGTAGCTGAGGGATTGGAGATTAGTATCTAGGATTAGTGTTTTAACTGTAATTAGAGTTCATGTACTAACATTTCAAGCCAGAAAACACATTGACAGTAGAGCATATCCTGAGGATTTAAAAGTCTACTAAGAGATACAGTGCCTGTGTCTTGGAGGTTTACATAGTAAGCTTTGAGAGCAGCAATCCCAGCACAATTTTTTGCCTTCACAATGTTTGTATATAGTCTGAAACACTTGAGATATTATAGACTTGATAAGATCTTTGGAAAACACAGTCAGAGCAGCAATTTCTCTCTCTCTCTCTTTCTCAACTGGAATACTTTAGTGATATCCACACCACAGTTAGTGATAATAACTTATAAAAATTGAGTACTCATACCATATTTTGATAAAGTTCAACACTTATTTTACCACTGGTATTTATGTGTGTTTTTAAAAGCCTCTTTCCAAGACCCAATTAAATATACCTTATACAGAAAGGGCACCTAGACCCATGAAGATCTCTGAAATTGTTCCATAGTTAAATACACAGTAACACATCTAATTCAAGCAGGATTATGTATCACGCATGCAGGTAATGCAGCACCAATGTCTATGCTGAAATTAAAACAAAATCCTTCATTTTGTTGTCATAAAAATCCCCAACCTTGAGTTCAAATCCAATAAGCACCAAAAAGAGTGAAGAGCCAAGAAGAGCTCCTCTGCTATTCTTCCCTAATCTAAAAATAATTAAAAAAACAAATGAGAGTTGCTTTCTGAAGAGAACTATGGCTTAATCTCCAATAACCTTCAAAGACTCTCATGACAGATTTTTCTGTTTTATAATATTTTTGATGTGCACAGATTATACACAGCAGTCACAAGTACTGGGGTTACTATCTTACTACATTTTACCAAGTGGTTGATAAATTTCCTTTCTACTATCACCTTCCTTCATTTAAGCTCCAAAATCAATGCCCTGTTATACACATAGAAAGAATAATGGCTGTTGATGCCCAAGCAATTCACTTAGCTGATAACCAGGACCGAAATATTCTCACTGATATTATAGTTCCACAATCTAGAGGTTATTTTCATTTACACAAGGCTTAGAAATACAGAACTAAAATCAGCTTTAAGGATTTATCTTGTCCCACCCTGTCTGTTGTAACTGCTGAATTATAGCTACTTGGGACTCTAGCTTTAATTTAGTGTTATTGAAAAATTCAGTGCTAAGATGGATAAAAGTCAACAAATCATTGTGAAAAAAATCCTTCCTCTGTGGAAGTGGTATCGAGTGTTAACTGTTTTGTTCCTCTATTGTAGTTATCTTAAATTTTTATTGCCGTCCCCACCCTCCTGCCTAGAAAAGGGCAAGGAAAGTTCACAAATATGTAACTCATCTAAAGTCAAGGTTCATTGTGGACCTTCTCAACTAGTTTCACGTAGAAAAATCACCAGTCATGACACCTAAAGATAGGAAGAAATTTAAGTCTTTTATGAAGTATCTTGAAGAACGGCCGATGGAGATCCATCTAACATTGCACAGCAATACTTCAAATATGCTTTCTCCATTTCTTTCCATATTTACTTACAACAGCTCTCCATCTCTCTCCTTCCTGTCTCAGTCTTTCCTAAATTTCACTCACAGGCTCACCCTGCCTGACTCTGCTCATCTCTTCATTATGTAGGTCTGCTTAGCCTCTCATGTCTCCTTTAGTTTCCTTGTTATCCATTTTAGAAAAAATCAAAGGCGAGAAGACTGCAAAGTAAGGTCCTTTCTCCTTAATAGGGTGAGTGGGAGAGGCAGATAGAACCCAGACCTCTGCCTCTCGTATTTGAATGTTCACATGAGCTACCCAGGGAACCTTGTTTAAAAAGCAGATCCTCATTCAGTGGGTCTGGGACTGGCCCTCAGATTCTGCATTTCTAATCCACTCCCAGGAGAGTCTGGTGCCGCTTGTACCTAGGCTGCACTGTGAAAGGTAAGGCTTTAAAAGAACAGTTCCACTAGGTACCAAGAGAGAGAACATCTGTATGTAAAAAAAAAGTGGTTAGACTCTAACTCCTTGAAGACAGTGATGATGTCTGTTTTATTTGCCACTGTAGCACATAGCTTTATACAATTGACCATATTCAGTAAATGTATACCATATATTTTTCCTTATCTTGAATACAGCAAGCCCTGAATGTTCCATCCTTCCACTCCTGTTTTCTCTTAATGCTTGAAATGCCCACGCAGTGCCATGTTTCTTGGAACAATTCTATTTATTCCAGACATTTATCAGGCATGTGATTTACACAGAATCCAGAGGCCCTGAAGTGCTTTTTGCCTGACCCTTGCAGCCTTCACAGATTCATTCTTCAATTCCAGCTACACTCACACCCCACACTCAGACACAGCTCACTTCTGACAGACCGTTTTGGATCTTAAACATGGCTCCCAAAGTTATAGTTAACATAGGTTTATCCATGAACTTAATTAGCAAGCTCTCCACTCTATCATTTCAGCCATTGATCAAACAACAGCCACTAAATCAGAGAAAGCCCTGGCTGATCCCTGAACACTAGGCTCATTCTTGATGCTGAGCCATTGATGGAAACTGTTTGCATATTCCTTTTTAACCACTTATTTATCAGTTTCATTTTAAGTGGATTACCTCAGGAAAACTCATAATTAACAGTTTTTAAGATATTTTTATTTAATAGCAAATGTGAAACTTGTGTTTTATTTATTTTTTTATAAGAAAACAATTTTTTAAAGATTTTATTTATTTATTGTTTGACAGAAGGGAAGGGAAGAAGAAAGAGAGGGAGGGAAACATTAAGGCGTGGTTGCCTCTCACGTGGCCCCCACTGGGGACCTGGCCTGCAACCCAGGCATGTGCCCTGACTGGGAATCGAACCGGCGACCCTTTGTTCACAGTCCACGCTCAATCCACTGAGCCAAGCCAGCCAGGGCTGTATTTTATTTTTAAAATGAAAAAAATTGGAAGCATATAATATACATTTTCATTTATTCCTTAATCTGATTCTTCTTTCCCTTCCCCTTCTCATTAAATATGTTTTTACCATCTGGAGATTTTTGTTTGCCTTTTATATCCATATTTAGTGTGTCCGAAACATTTACTGCTAACTACTGTATGTAAAAGGTTCTCTTCCCATTCCCACTTTCTTTGTAGCTCAGATGGGCCATGAGACTAGCTGAGGCTTGTGTGCTATAAACAGAGGTGACCATGTGTCACTGCTGGGCTGATGCACATAATAGTAGAATGAGTTCTCCATGAGTTTTCTTCCTTTGTTGTAAAGACTGAGGAAGACCCATGTTCTAAATAGTGCAGACACAAAATGGTAGAACCTCTGCCAGCCTCCATCCCCGAGTGACTATATGCATTAGAAGTCCTCTTTCATTCTGCACGTGTGTTATATGTGTACTATGAGCAAAACATACCTTCACTGTGTTTAATCACTAGGATTTTAGGGTTGATTTGTTACCACAGCAAAACCAATCATAACCTGATGCATACATACATACCTATACAATTTGTGTTTTTTTTAATTCAATGAGATCAAAGTCTGTCTATTGGTTTGCACCTTACTTATTCACCTAATATTTCTTGACTATAATCCTTGTCAATAAATAATTATCCCAAAGTTATAAAACTATAATCTTAGAACCAGATTTTGACATTTTAATAACCATCCACTTCACGTAGAGTCTGACAAAATTTATGTGTAAGGTAAATACTGAATATATAGTCATCTGCAAGTATATATGTTAATATTTGCCATTTAGTCATTTGTAAATGCATTTTACAATAATTGTGTATAAATTTAAGGTAAAATAATATGACAGGTTTTGCAAGATTTAATTAGCATTTTCAATGAAGAAAAACCATTGAAAAGATTCTTTTAAGATTAAAAAGTTAAAAGTGCAATGAATAATGTGTCAAAAGCAACAACAAAAAAGTTGTTTGTCTTTTAGGCAATGGCAAATAAAAACATGAATTTGATTCTATGAGATAAAATTTAGAATACCTACTTCTTAAAATGGGAGGTGGGGCCACATAGAATATAAGGAAAATGTAAATATAAAAGCTACAAAATGATTGACGGTATAGCTAATTTTAATTTTGGGGAGATGGTAAAACGATGTTTTCCCATTTTTAATGAAGATTTGAAGTCAGAGTTCAATTATTCTAGGAATTTTATTGTTGGAACAGACTCACAGCCTAGGAAAGTTACATTGAGATTTTATTTGTAGTTTTGGTTTATGAGGGTGGGTCAAAGAAAACTTATTTTTTTATCCTTTTTAAAGCTTTAAATATATTTATATTTAAAGCATCTCTGCTTATCAGCTCTCCTTCACTAAATTGTGAGTGATTAGAGCTTAATGCAAGATAGCACCTGCTCAGAGAATCAATTCTACTGTGGATATTGATTGTATTTTCATTGCCCAACATAATTTGCATCATCTAAGAGCACCCTGATTTCCTTTTGGGGGATTCCACTTCATGCTGCCTTATAACAGTCTCTTTAGTAGAGACCTCATTTTTTTACTCTCTTATTGGGACAGAAAATCAAGTTGTGCATTTCTTTCATCATGGAAGTACAGTTGTCCCTCACTATATCATGGTTCACTTTATTGCAGCTTCACTGTATTGTGGGTTTTTAAAAAATATATATCTAATTCTGTTTTTGCTATATTGTGGGATTTTGCAGTATATAGGTATTTATATAATATTTATGATTTTAATTATTTTTGCGTAAAAAATTTAAAACAATATAAAACATATAAGAATGTTAATTCAAACATATTAAAAGAATATTAATTGAAATAAAATACAGTATGTATTTCATCAGTGGATGAATACCGTACTGTACACAATGGAAATGCAGTACGCCACTACTGCTTGTGCAAGTTTGCCAACATGAGATTGTACATGGCACACTATTGGCTGATGGAATGGAAGGCAACCAACCTCAGCACTGTGTTTTGTATCCTGGGTGCTGATTGGCTCATTGACTGTAGCATCGGTCTGTTTGCTCTCCCGCACTGTGCCCATACGTTCAGCATCTCTCCTTGTCCACTTCACATCGATGTCTGATCGCTGCATGTAGTTTTGCTCTGCGGTGTTGTGTTTTTGTGAAATTTTCATAAAAGTTTGAATTTATTTCAAGCCTTATGATGCCACCCAAATGTTCTGCGCCTTCTAAGTCTTCTGGCAGTGAACCCAAGTGCCAGAGGAATATGCTTACCATCAAAGAAAAGGTGGAACTTCTTGACATGTTAAAGGAAGGCGAAAGCTACATGGCTGTAGGCAGCCATTATGGGATCAATGAATCTACCGTTCACTACATAAAGAAAGACGAGAAGAAGATTAGGTCTATGTCAACAATGACTTTTTGGTTCGCAGCCTGTGCTCAATCCACTGAGCTAAACCAGCCAGAGCATAACAATGACTTTTAACAAGACTACAAAGAAGGTGGTCACTTCCCGCAATAAGGCCATTGTGAGGATGGAGTCTGCATTGGCCCTGTGGATAAATGACTGCAGGAAGAAGAATATCTCGCTGGATACCAACACCATCTGGACAAAGGCCAAGAAACTTTATGATAGTTTTATGGAAAGCACGGACGTTCACGATGGTTACAAGGATGAAGACAAGGACGACAACGCAGAGGCAGGACCGTCAAGTGCTCCTCCTACCAGACCAACCCCATTCAATGCCAGCAAGGGCTGGTTTGATAAATTTCAGAAACGCTTTGGACTCAAGAGCGTTTCTCTGCATGAAGAAGCTGCCTCTGCAGATGTCCACTCACAACTGTTGATGGATGAAGACCTGACAAAGATGACGAAGTCAGCAAGTGAAGAAGAGGATGAGGAACAAGACAAACTATGGGTTGGAGAAAAGGAGTATGTTGGCCTAACACTTGATCGTCTTGCAACCATGGTCAAAATGGCCAAAGAACTTCAGCGAGTGGCTAAAGAATGGGACCCCCAGTTGCTTCGTTTGTTGCACTTTGTAAATACAGTTGAGAGTGGCATGTCAGTTTATAAAAACCTTTTCACTCAGAAGAAAAAGCAGCACCAGCAACTCCCCATTACTATGTCCATCCCTCGGATGAAGAGATCAGTTACGCCTATGCCTTTAGCGGAAATAGAAGTTACGGCCCAGGGCGGAGATACTGCGCCACCTGATGAAGCGCCTGAGGAAGTGGTGCCTTCAGAAGAGCTGTAATGCTCTTCTTGGCTGTGCAGTACATTCATCTCATTGTCATCACCTTCATCACCATCAGTACTGCACAGCTACATAATTCATGATCTTCATCATTCAAGTTGTAATATACTTCACTGGTGAGTACCCATATAGAATTTTATATGTTGTTAAAATTACATAGGTTTAAGAGTGTAGAAAGTGTTTAAGAGCATATGAAGTGTTTATAAGAGTGTGGGAAAGGTTAATAAGAGAGTGGGAAAGGTTAATAGGAGTATGGGAAGGGTTTATAAAGCCTTAAAATATATATAACTAATAAAATAAATATAACACTGCTACTTCGCGGATTTTCACCTTTTGCGGGGGTCTCTGGAACTTAACTCCTGTGATAGGTGAAGGATCACTGTAAAGGGGAGCCTGGGAGCACCTCCTTCTTTTCCCCATTCTAGTGTGGGGAAAAAAGTATAAGAGGAAGTGGAGGCAATGATGGATCAGACATAGAAAGATTCTAATGTGCATCACCTGAAGAACAGACAAAAGGCCTCTGTTTTCCCTTTTTTCCACTTCCTTTCCTCTTCTATCAATTTTTTAAATTTTCTATTGTTCTCTTTTGCACAAGCTTTTCTTTTTTTAAATCGCTTTTTATTTTTTACCACTTTCTTGTCCTCTTCGTATTTCCATTTATTTATTTATTTACTTACTTACTTATTTGCCTCCTCAGCCTATACTATTGCTTCCTTTGGTACCCAATAGATCCATTTCCAGAAATTCCTGTTATCCTATGTCTCTTTTTCACATGGTCACCCAGCAATATTTGTCTGTAATAATATAACATATCCTTATCCCTTATAATATAACATACTTAAAGAAAAAGTCATGGCTGTGTTTTCCACAACTCAAACTGGATGTAATCCCATTGTTTTCTGGAAAAACATGTTACATGACTTGCAGGGGTTCCTTTGTCTGAATGTTCAGCTAATCCTTGGTTACTCTATGTAGCTGTGAGGGATGTATGCTTTGCCCAAACTATGTTGTCTGCCCAAATATTTGCAGCAGAGGTTGGTCCTGAAGCCTCCAATCTTCGGCACACAATAATTGTTATGCTCAGTTATGTGTATCTAATTTTTTTGTATTTTTTTCATTATGCCAACTGAATTTTAACTAGAGCTACACAACCTACAAAAATTTAAATGGTTTTGTCAATTGTAGATACAAAACCAAATAGTTTCAAATGTCTTCTAGCCCCCTCAACTACAGCCTATACTTCCTCTCTTTCATTCTTTTTCTACTCCTTCATTCTCACCAGCATGCTTTCCCATTACTTTTTTACAGTAGCAGTGCTTTTATAAAAACAATACATAAAAAGCATATCTTATTGGAAACTGTACACCACTGAGTTGGCCATCAGAAAACCAGTATCACTAGTTTATACAAATGTCTATTATTTTTCAGCAGAGGAAGAGATGTCAGAGATTTTTGTTCTGTACATTATATGGAGACAATGAGGTTATACAAATGCATAGACTCAAGAAATATGATCGACACTCTTGTGATTTATGTGATCAGTTTTTGTGATGAATGGCAAGTCACTAAACAGAATCAGTTAAAGTGGAAGGAGGAAACCTCAGGCTTATATTCGATAGTGGTACTTAAGGTCAGCTTTAGATATTTCCTTGTGCTTTTCATCATGGATCTGATTATTAGCCCTTCCAGTGATGATATATTTTGGCTATCTCAGAGGAAATATTGTGCACATAATAATGGATCCAAATAAAGGGAAAGAAAGAAAATATATTTAGAAAGACATTCTAATACTGGAAAAAAGTCCAAATGACCTGGTCTAACTTGCTTATTATTCAATTTAGAAGCAGAGACCCAAAGAAATTAGCAATGTGTGCAAGTCATGAGGCTGCCCTAAACAAACTGAGGCCCAGAATCAAGATCTCTCGTTTCTACATTTGGTGCCCTTGCCACTTCTTGGAAATTCACACTTATGTAATTTTTCCTAATGATAACTATATATTTTTTGTTTTCTGTGGCCCTAAGTCATTTTGGTAGTTGTAATAAATTCAACAAATAAGTATTTACTCAATCTTTACATTTTAAAGTTTATTATATGCAGAAAAGTGTGATTGTAGTTTGGGTATAAGAGTAGTATAGTTGTACTCATTTTCTATTGCTGACATAACTATGACAATCTTGGTGACTTAGAACAGCACAAATTTATATCTTACAGTTCTGCAGGTTTGAAGTTAAGAGTTTTGGGTTCTAGGACCTGATTGGCTTGGTTTGAATGACAGCTGTGTGACTTTGGACAGCTTACCTAACTGTTCTCTGAATCAGTTTCCCCTCTTTGTAAAATGAGTATATTGATGGTACCTGCCACTTAGGGCTATTGTGAAGAGTAGAGGAGTTAATAAATGTTAAGCATATAGAACAATGTTTGGCACACTGTACATACAAGAGAGCTGGAAAGATTGATTCTTATTATTATAATTGTTATTACTATTAAAATAGCTGAGCATACAGTTGAGTTGTAAAGCAATATTATAATATGAATTATCTAATTATATAAATGGTTCTACTATTGTAATGAGGTGAGTGAGCCTGGTGTACAAGAGAAGACAGGACATTTTCAGCTGGGGGCAGTGAAAGAAATGATTGAATCCAAAAAGAAAGCTAAATTTTATCATTGCTTATTCTGCAAGTAAGCTAAACAAATGTCACAAATGGACCTAGTTTGTTCATTCACACTTGCCTAGATCTTTCAGTAACTACCATTACTGGATAAGACCACAAGAGCTGGGTGCAGAATGGATATCTCTTTCCCTACATCTAAACTTTTCTATCAGGTCATTAATGATACAAAGAAACCATTTTTTTTTTGTGCCATGTATGAACACTAACAGGCCTCTTCCATAATTCTGTGGCTAACCTTTTTCTCTGTTGTTTTAAGTTCTCTAAACAACACCTTGAAAAGGTCACTCCAAGACAATCACGGTCAGGCTCTGATGACAGAATTACTTAACCTAGCTATATGAGGCCTATGTATGACAAATGGAACCCCTGTAGTAGCATTGCTAGGCTACTGGGCTCATCAGATTCGTTCACCCCATTGTTGTAAGGGTAGAGCATATTAAATCCATTATATATTCACTTGACCAAAGAAGTAAATGCTTCCAACATCTGTTATGCTGATGCATGAGTCATCTGCTGTAACTTTAGGTAGAGATATTGGAAATGCTTGCTTTGCACAGCAAAGGAAACCATCAACAAAATAAAATGACAATCCATGGAATGGGAGAACATATTCGCTTATATATCTGATAAGGGATTAATATCCAAAATATATAAAGAACATATAAAACTCAACACTAGGAAAACAAACAATCCAATTAAAAAATGGGCAAAGGACCTGAATAGACACCTCTCCAAAGAGGACATACAGATGGCTAATAGACATGTGAAAGATGCTCAATGTCACTGATCATCAGAAAAATGTAAATTAAAACCACACTGAGATATCACCTCACACAGGCCAGAATGTCTTACATCAATAAATCAACAAACAACAAGTGCTGGTGAGGATGTGGAGAAAGCAGAACACTTTTGCACTGTTGGTGGGAATGCAGATTGATGTAACCACTGCGGAAAGCAATGTAGAGATACCTAAAAAAAAATTAAAAATGGAACTCCTTCTTGACCCAGCAATCACACGTCTGGGAAGATATCCAAGGAAACACAAAACACTACTTTGAAAGAACATAAGCACTCTGTATTTATTGCAGCATTATTTACAATCGTCAAGATATGGAAGCAGCTCAAGTGTCCATCCATAGATGAGAGGATAAAACAACTATGGGACATTTATACAATGGAATATTACTTGGCTGTAAAAAAGAAAATTTTACCCTCTGACAGCATGGATGGACCTGGAGAATGTTATGCTAAGTGAAATAAGCCAGCAAGAGAAAGACAAGTGCCATATGATTTCATTCATATGTGGAATCTAACGAACTGAACTAACAAGCGAAATAGAGACAGACTCATAGATAGAGACCTGGATGACAGCAGCATGGTGGTTGGGCAGGGGGTGGGCTCAGCAAAAAGGAAAATGAACTCATGGACATGGACAACAGGGTGGTGAATGCAGGGAGGAGGGGAGTCAAAAGGGTTCAAATGGTAATGGAAAAATGCAATAATAAAAACAATGATTAAATAAAAAGAACTACTTGATTGAGGATTTCTGATTAGTTTTGTTCAAATGCTAGCCTGATTAGGATTCTTCAGATTTAATCACCTGACTGGATTCTAGATTTTTATATACATATGCCTACATATTATTTGAGTTATTGAAATGTTTTCAAGTAAATTACATATAATGCAACAAATAGTTGTAGTTGGGGGTTTATGTTACAGGGCAATAGGTAATGAGACTACAAACGGACTTTTGGACCTTTGGTGCTCCTGGTGTTTCTGACAGCTCCAAATTCTCTGTTGCATAAAACCTTTAGCATAAAAACACACTCTCAAATCTCCCATCACAATAAAATCTTACGGACTTCACCTTCTCCTCTGGCTACTACTCTTTGCTTCTGCTCATTAGCAAACCATAAAACTCCAGTTTTCAATTTCTCTTTTTTACTATATGTTATAAGTTTTTTGAAACTTTCAAATGTATCTTGCATATACAGAAAAGTGTATAAATTATTTATATGGTTTAAAGGGTAAAAATAATGTAAATACCTATAAACCTTTTTTCTAACTTAAGAAATATAATATTATCCATATCTTTGAATCCTCTATTGTGTCCTTCCCCATTCCCCGCTCCCAATGTAAGCATATTATGGCATTGTGTTAATCATTTTCTTCCACATCTTTGTATGTGTTCATCTTTTGTTTGGTTTCAAAAAACTAAGAAGCAAACACGAGCTTGGCTGTGCAAGGAAAAGGCAATATTTTCATTATTAGTTGAAGGGCTCAGGGCAAGAGAAGCTCAACAGCATTTCTGAGTCATAGTCTGGCTTTGACTTTCTTGAAAATTTATAAAAGTGTATTCTGAGAAGTAAGTGGGCAAGGGCAGGAGAGAACCAGGAGAACAGAGGGCTCCCCACACTTGGGAATTTTGAACAGTTCTGAAATCAGCAGAAATATGGTCACAAGATTTGGGCTACTCTGTATATTCTGTTTTTTAAGTGATCCATGACTTCCCTTTGTGGAATATGTCAGAGCAGAATTGTTCTGTATGGTAAAATATCCTCAGCTTATCCAGGCAGCAAGGACAGAAGGGGAAGCAGGGACTCCTCAGCACATTTCTTATCCTGGCCAAGTACAGTTAAGAATCTGGGGCATTCTGTCCGAAGGTCAGGGTAAACTGGCAGCAGGTGTCGTGATGAGGGAACCTCTGGGTTCTGTTTCCAGAGTCCCACTGATCCACTCTGGGCTCAAAGGCTTCTATGTATGGTGCAGAGATGTCATTCTGAAATCTCCATTACTGCCATCCCAGGATTCTTCACTCTGCCTCTCCCTTGGAATTGGGTTTTCTGTACTCATTTCTTAGTTTATTTTCTCATTTTTGATGGCACTCATTCTTTGGTAGCTTTTAAAGAATTGTAACATGGGAGATACTTCCTCTGGAAGGTATGAATGTTTGTCTGTGATCCTCCTGTCCTCAACTTGACTTGATAGCTTAGCCAAGTGCAGTTCTAGGTAGACAATCATTTTTCTTGCTTCCGGTGCTGCTTTGAGAAGTTCACAGCCATTCTGATTTTTGATCCTTTGTTCTTGATCTATTATTTTTTCTTTTCTCTCTGAAAATTTGTAGACTAATTTTTATCTTCATCCGTTTCATGTGTTTCTCTTTTATTTTGACCACTTAGGGGCCCTTTCAGTCTGGTTACTGATATCCTTCAAGAAATTTCGAGTTATTTTGTTGATGCTTTCTACTCCATCCAATTCTTTGTGTATAGCACTCTTATTTCTCAGAAATTTGACTTTCTGGACTTTTTTTCTAGTTTTCTCTTCTTTTCTTTTCTTTTACTATCCCATTTCAGCTATTTCCTTAATTTTATCTTTCAATTTATCTACATAATTTTCATTTTTGTTATCATGTATTTAATTTTCAAGAGCATCTTATTTTGCTTTTGGATGCAGTATCTTTCTTTACAATTTGAAAGATATAAAAATGGTAATTTTTTGAAGTTCACTTCTGCATCGTGTCTGTTTCCTCCAAGTTACTTTTTTCACCTATATATTTTAATGGTCTCTGTCTTATTTGTTAGAGTTGTTTTCTCATATAGTGATTCCTTTTTTTTTCTCATATGGCGATTCTTTTTTCTTTTATTTTTTTTTTACTTTATTGTTGTTCAATTACAGTTGTCTACATCCTCTCCCTTCCCCTCTCCCTCCCACTCCAATCCCACCTCCCTTCCCTGCCTCCCTCCTCCCCTTTGGTTCTTTCCATGTGTCCTCTATAGTGGTTCCTGAAAACCCTTCTCCCCATTGTCCCCTCCCCCCTCCCCCTTGGCTACTGTTAGATTGTTCTTGATTTCAATGTCTCTGGTTAAGTTTTGCTTGATTTTTGCTTTTGCTGATTATGTTCCGGTTAAAGGTGAGATCATATGGTATTTGTCCCTCACCGCCTGGCTTACTTCACTTAGCATAATGCTCTCCAGTTCCATCCATGCTGTTGTAAAGGGTATAAGCTCCTTCTTCCTATCTGCTGTGTAGAATTCCATTGTGTAAATGTACCATAGTTTCTTGATCCACTCATTTGTAGATGGGCACTTAGGTTGTTTCCAGCACTTGGCTATTGTGAATTGTGCTGCTATGAACATTGGAGTGCATAGGTTCTTTTGAATTGGTTTTTCAGGGCTCTTAGGATATAATCCCAGTAGTGGAATTGCTGGGTTGAAAGGCAGTTACATTGTTATTTTCTGAGGAAATTCCATACCGTTTTCCGCAGTGGCTGCACCAGTCTGGATTCCCACCAACAGTGCAGTAGGGTTCACTTTTCTCCTCATCCCCTCCAACAGTTATCTGTTGCTTTGTTGATGATGGCCATTCTGACTGGTGTGAGGTGGAATCTCATTGTGGTTTTAACTTGCATCTCTATGATGGCTAATGATATTGAACATCTTTTCATATGTCTCTGGGCCCTCTGTATGTCCTCTTTTGAGAAGTGTTTGTTCATGTCTTTTGCCCATTTTTTCATTGGGTTTTTGTCTTTCTGGAATGGAGTCATATGAGTTCTTTACATATTTTGGAGATCAAACCCTTGTCCAAAGTGTCATTGGCAAGTATGTTTTCCCATACTGTTGGTTCTCTTTTTATTTTAATACTGTTTTCTTTAGCCCCACAGAAGCTCTTTATTTTGATAAGGTCCCATTTGTTTATTCTTTCCTTTATGTCCCTTGCTCTAGGGCTCTAGGGGTCATATCAGTGAAGATGTTGCTGCGTGGAATGTCTGAGATTTTCCTTCCGATGTTTTCCTCTAGGACTTTTATGGTGTCATGACTTACATTTAAGTCTTTTATCCACCTTGAATTTATTTTTGTGTATGGTGTAAGTTAGTGCTTGAGTTTCATTTTTTTGCATGTAGCCATCCAGATTTCCCAACACCATTTGTTGAAGAGGCTATTTTTATTCCATTTCATGCTTCTGCCCCCTTTGTTGAAGATTAATTGCCTGTAGAGACTAGGGTTTATTTCTGGGCTCTCTATTCTGTTCCATTGGTCTATCTGTCTGTTTTTATGCCAGTACCAAGCTGTTTTGATTACAGTGACCTTGTAATACAGTTTGATATCAGGAATTGTGAACCCTCCTGCTTTGATCTTCTTTCTCAAAATTGCAGTTGATATTCGGGGTCATTTATGGTTCCATATAAATTTTAGAAGTGTTTGTTCTATATCTGTGAAATATGCCATTGGTAGTTTCATAGGGATTGCATTCAATCTATAAATTGCTTTGCGTAGCATGGACATTTTGATGATGTTGATTCTTCCAATCCATGAGCATGGTATATGTTTCCATTTGTTCGTGTCTTCCATGATTTCTTTCTTCAGTGTTGTATAGTTTTCTGAGTACAGGCCTTTTACCTCCTTGGTGAAGTTTATTCCCAGATATTTTTATTTTTTTGTTGCTGTATCAAATGGGATTTTTTTTCCTGATTTCTGTTTCTGCAGTTTCACTGTTGGTATACAAAAATGCCTTTGTTTTCTGGATGTTGACTTTGTATCCTGCTGCTTCGCCAAATTCAATTATTAGATCGAGTACTTTTATTTTAAAGATTTTATTTTTTTATTTATTTTCAGAGAGAGGAGAAGGGAGGGAGAAAGAGCAATGTATGGTTGCCTCTCACATGGCCCTCACTGGGGACCTGGCCCGCAACCCAGCCATGTGCCCCGACTGGGAATCAAACCGGGACCCTCTGGTTCCCAGCCCGCGCTCAATCCACTGAGCTACACCAGCCGGGCAGATAGAGTACTTTTTTTGCAGAGTCTATAGGATTTGCTAAGTACACTGTCATGTCATTTGCAAACAATGACAGTTTTGTTTCCTCCTTTCCAATTTGGGTGCCTTTTATTTCCTTTTCTTATCTGATTGCTGTGGCTAAAACTTCCAGTACTATGTTGAACAGAGGTGGTGATAGTGGACAACCTTGTCTTGTTCCTGATCTTAGTGGGAAAGACTTTAGTATTTGTCCATTGAGTATAATGCTGGCTATAGGTTTCTCATATATGGCCTTTATTATGTTGAGGAATGCTCCCTCTATTCCCACTTTGTTGAGTGTTTTTATCATAAATGGATGCTGTACCTTATCAAATGATTTTTCTGTATGTATTGTTATGATCATGTGATTTTTGTCTTTGCTTTTGTTTATGTGATATATTACGTTTATTGTTTAGCGAAAATTGTACCAATCTTGCCTCCCTGGGATGAATCCCACTTGATCATGGTGTATAATCTTTTTGATGTATGGCTGGATGCGATTTGCTAATATTTTGTTGAGGATTTTAGCATCAATGTTCATCAGTGATATTGGCCTGAAGTTTTCTTTCTTTGTTGTGTGTTTTTCTGCTTTTGGGATTAGGATGATGCTGGCATCATAAAAAGAGTTTGGGAGTCTTCCATCATTTGGATTTTTTTGAATAGTCTGTGAAGGATAGGATTTAGTTCTTCCTTAAATGCTTTGTAGAATTCTCCTGTGAAACCATCTGGTCCATGGCTTTTGTGTGTTGGAAGTTTTTTGATTACTGCTTCAATTTCATCCACTGCTATTGGTCAGTTCAGGCTTTCTTCTTCTTCTTTATTGAGTTTTGGAAGATTATATTTTTCTAAAAATTTGTCCATTTCCCCTAGGTTTCCATATTTCTTGGCATACAGTTCTTCATAGTAGTGTCTTAGAATCCTTTGTATTTCTGTGGTGTCAGTTGTAATATCTCCTTATTCATTTCTGATTGAGTTTATTTGGGTCCTCTCTCTTTTTTTCTTTATGAGCCTGCCTAAAGTCTTGTCAATTTTGTTTATCTTTTCAAAGAACCAGCTTCTGGATTCATTGATCTTTAGAATTGTGTTTAGTCTCCATGTCATTTAATTCTGCTCTGATCTTGGTTTTTTCCTACCTTCTACTTGCTCTGGGTTGTCTTTGTTGTTGTTCCTCAAGTTCTTGTAGGCGTAGGGTTAGGTTGTTTGTTTGAAATGTTTCTATTTTTCTTTTTAGGTAGACCTGTATCGCTATGAACTTCCCTCTCAGGACTACCTTCACTGTGTCCCATAAGTTTTGGGTTGTTGTAAGTTCATTTCATTTGTTTTGAGGAACTTTTTAATTTCTTCCCTAATCTCATCCTTGACCCATTCATTGTTTAATAGCATGCTATTCACTATGATGATTTTGAGTGTTTTGGGTTTTTTTCCTTTGGGTTGGTTACTAATTTCAGTCCCTTGTGGTCAGAGAAAATACTTGATATGATTTCAATTTTCTTGAATTTGTTGAGGCTTGGTTTGTGTCCTATCATGTGGTCTATTTTTGAAAATGTTCCATGTGCATTTGAAAAGAATGTGTATTTAGCTTCTTTGGGGTGAAAGGCTCTATATATATCAATTAAGTCCATTTCTTCTAGTGCATTGTTCAGTGCCACAATATCTTTGCTGATATTTTGTTTGAAAGATATGTTCATTTTTGACAATGGGGTGTTGAAGTCCTCTACTATAATTGTGTTGCTATCAATATCTTTCTCGAAGTCCTCTAAGATTTTCTTTATGTATTTGGGTGCTCCTATGTTGGGTGCATATATATTTACAATATTTGTGTCTTCTTGGTGGATTCTTCCCTTGAGTATTATGAAGTGTCCTTCTGGGTCTCTCTTTATGGCCCTTTTTTTGAAGTCTATTTTGTCTGATATGAGTATTGCTACCCTGACTCTTTTTTCCTGTCCATTTGCTTGGAAAACTTGTTTCCAGCCCTTCACTTTCAGTCTGTGTAAGTCTTTTTCCTGAGGTGAGTCTCTTGCAGGCAGCATATGTGTGGGTCGTGCTTTCTTATCCAGTCAGCTAGTCTATGTCTTTTGATTGGAGCATTTAATCCATTTATGTTTAATGTTGTTATTGATAGGTACTTATTCATTGCCATTTTTTTTGCACCCGTGTTCCTCTGTCTCTCTCTTTCCCTTCCTTTCCTTAAATCAGTCCCTTTAGCATCTCTTGCAGAGCTGGTTTGATGGAGGTGTATTCTTTTAGACTTCTTTTGTCTGGGAAGCTCCTTATTTGGCCTTCTATCTTGATCGAGAGCCTTGCTGGGTAGAGTAGTCTTGGTTGCAGGCCTCTGGTTCTCATTACTTGGAATATTTCTTGCCATTCTCTTCTGGCTTGGAGTGTTTCCATTGAGAAGTCAGCTGCTAAACTTATCAGGGCTCCCTTATATGTTACTTCCTGTTTCTACCTCGCTGCCTTTAAGATTCTCTCTTTATCTTGGAATTTTGCCATTTTAATGATGATGTGTTTTGAAGTGGGCCTGTTTGGGTTCCTTTTGATTGGAACTCTGTGTTTCCTGGATTTGTGCGACTTTTTCTCTCATCATATTAGGGAAGTTTTCCATCATTACTTTTTCAAACATGTTTTCTATCCCTTGCTCCTCTTCTCCTTCTGGTATCCCTACTATATGAATATTATTACATTCATGTTGTCCTGCATTTCCCTTAATACCTCTTCATTCTTTCTCAGTCTCTTTTCCTGTTCTTGCTCTTTTTGGGTGTTTTTTTTCTACCTTGTCCTCCAGCTTGCTGATCTGATCTTCTGCTTCATTGAGCCTGCTTTTGATTCCTTCTATTGTGTTCTTCAGTTCAGATATTGTATTCTTCAATTCCTCTTGGCCCTTTTGGATAGTTTCTATTTCCTTTTTCATGTTGACTTAGTTTACAGTGAGTTCATTATAGTTTCCCTGTAGTTTCTGGTAATTTTCTGTGAGCTCATCGAGCTTCTCGAGCTTCTTGATCCTCCTGATAACCAATTCTTTGAACTGAATATGTGATAGTTGGCTTGCCTCTGTTTCATTTATCATTCTTTCTGAGGTTCCTCCTTTCCTTTCATTTGGAGATTGTTTCTTTGTCTTCCCATTGTTTGTGAGACTCTTCTTGCTAGCCTCTGTTCCTTAAATTGATCTGTCAAGTTCTCTGGAGTAGTGAAGTTAATTTTGTGTCACTGTCTCTGTGTTTTTGGCTGACCCTTGTCTGGGTCTAGCTCTGTTCTCTTCACAACTCCAGGTTTTAATGTCTCACCTGTGCATAAAGAAGAGAGGGTAAGGAAGAAGAAAAAATAAAAGAAAAATAAATAAATAAATAAAATAAAGTAAAAAAAATAAAAATAAAAAAATAAAAAAAGAAATAAAAAGAGAAGACTAGGAATACTAAATGAAAGGAAGGAAGAAGGAATTAAAAAAATAAAGAAGGACAGATAGAAAGGAGTGTGGGGAAAACAAACAAACAAACAAACAAACTTCTGCTGGCTGGCTTTAAAAGTGGCCAACCATGCCTGCTCCCCGGTTGTCCTGTCTGATCTGATTGTTCAATTTCCCCTGTAATCTCCTTTTTTAGAAGATTTTATTTATTTATTTTTAGAGAGAGGGGAAGGGAGGGAGAAAGAGAGGGAGAGAAACAGAAATGTATGGCTGCCTCTCATGTGGCCCTCACTGGGGACCTGACCCGTAACCCAGGCATGTGCCCTGACTGGGAATCGAACCAGGACTCTTTGGTTCACAGCCCGCACTCAATCCACTGAGATACACCAGCCAGGGCTCCCCTGTAATCTTGGTCACCAATCTTCATATATGCTGGAATACCGTTGGGTGTTCGCTCTGTTCCTCAGAAAATTGGCTAGGTGTTTCACTTGTGCGGAGGAGGAAGTGGACTCTGCTCCCCCGTATCTCACTGCCATTTTTTTCTATCTCATTTGGGCCTTTTTTTTTTTCTCCATGCGCCTGTTACTTTAAGGGGCGGAGCTTTAGGTGTTCACCAGGGCGGGGTCACCTACGTTGTAGTGTTGTGATGCTGTCTGTGGGGGCAGGGTATCCCATGTCTTTGTGCTGTGACACTGTGTGTGGGGGCGGGGCCTGAGAGAACAATGGCGCTTGCTCTGCTCTCTGCATCTCCCCAGCTGCCCACAGGCAAGTTGATCCCCTCCTTGCTGGCTCCGGGGTGAGTGGGCGGGCCTGCACAGTTCCAAGTCCCCGTGGACCTCTCCAATGAACTCTCCTGTGAGGCTGGGAGTTCCTCCCACTGCCTCCTCAACCCCCACAGGTGTTTTCAATTGGTGATTTGAGGCTTTATTTCCCTGTGTTGGTGGGCCAAGCAGTTTGTTCCGCCCCCCAGCTTTTTCTCCCGGTTTATCCGCGAGCCAATGAGGGACCACCCTGTCCACCAGTCTCAGCCCCGTCTTCGCCAAGTGCACCTGCCTGCCATGCTTTGGCCAGGCACACCCACCACAGGCCTCTCTAGGCGGCTGGAGCACTGCCGGCACCACTCCACAAACCACGTAACGTGTCTTCTTCAACTCCTTGGTTGTCGGACTTCCACTCAGTTCAGTTTTCTGTCAGATCTGGCTGCCCTTGCCCTCTAAATTTCTTTTTTTCCTCTTTTGGTTGTGTGAGGAGGCACAGTGTGTCCACCTATGACTTCATTTTGGCCGGAAGTCTCATATGGTGATTCTTTACCACACACCCATGATTAAGAATGGTGGGAATGAACTGATAGGATCACCTGAGTGAATTGATAAAGTGTATCAACTCTGAATTCTACTTTAGGGCAACAAAGTAAGTCATTTTGCATGGATCCTCAATGTAAGTACCTTTAGATCTTTTTCTTTTGATTTCATTGGGTCCCCCAGGGAAGTGTTTTTCTATCTCTTGCCTTAAGAAGTAGGTTCTGAATTCCTGTGATCTTAGAGCCAAGCAGGAAAAGAGAGGCAGTTGTCCCTGTAGTCAGCATTTCATATCATATAGTCATTTAATCTGCTTTGTTTTCATTACAGAGTTTCCTTTGTAAAGTAACCCAGAGACCTTCTGTTTTATTTTCTATAGAGAAAAAACCTCTAGACTTTTGTGGGGTAGGAAGGGAGAGTTGTTCAACAAGGTAAAATGGAGGAGGAAATCTAGAAATTTGTTTTTCAAACAACTTTCACCCAGTCCTTTTCATGTTGGTGAACTTCCCAAACCTCATTGTTGTCGTTACCAGTTGCTGTGTTTGTTAAGGACTCTAGTGTAAATTGGTTTGTGTTCTGATTTTCTTATGAATAGCTTGGAATTTAGCTTTCCTGAGTCTGCTAAGCCATTTATCACTCATCCATCTACTTTCAAGATTCCAAAGTTTGTTGGTTTTGTCTCTTCTCCTGTTCTCCCCATCATCTCTGCTTATGCCTTTAAAAAAATCCTCTTATTGTAGTCTTACTGAAGTTTTGGAAGGAAGTAAATTACATGTGTGCTCAGTCCATCAATTTGGTGCAGGCAATTTCCATTATTCTTTGACTTACTTTGATCTGGTTTCTGCTTCTATTGCACCACTAAATTATCTTATTTAGATCACTAGTAGCTTCATGTTGTCTAATTCAACATCTATTTTAGGTACTTATTTCATTCGACCTCTCTACAGTATTTGAAACTAATACCCATGCCTTGAAATCACTGATTTAAGTTTAGCGGTATGGCTCTTCAATAATTTTTCTCCTATGTCTTTTAATTAACCTTATTTGCTAGATTCTCTACCTCTGAGCCACACTTTAAATCATATTATTCTTTGGTTCCTTCCGTCTTGTATTTTTTCTCTCACTCTAGGTCAGAAATCTGCTCATAATAGTACCGTATGTTGATTCTGCCCAAAATTTCATCTTTATTATCAATCTCTCCTTTGAATTTCAGTCTTATATATCCAATTATTCATTTCCTCACAGCATGTTCCATTTTACAATATATAGTATTTTGCATATACACTTATGTCCTCATTTTTTCCTAGATTTTGAAGCCTGTTAAGGGAGAAGCTGTAACTGTGTGCTCACCATTATTCACCTAGCATAGCACCTGTTATATGGTAGGTGCTCAATAATATATTGAGTTAATAAATAGGAATAAATATATACATATATGAATATGGCTTAGATTTTTGGCCCCATAATTTCCATTCTCCACCACATCATACCTTTTTTGTAGGACTGGATTAGGGACTCTTCAGACCATTGAAGACTGGCATGGATAACTGCCCTTGTGGTTTTTTGTTCATTTGTTTTGTTTTTATGCATGTGCCCTATCAAAGCCTTAAGATTTAGACCTTTTGAAACATACATTTATAATCAGACACCCAAGGAAAGGTGATTAGTTATATTGGAAGAGTTGAGTAAGAGTCTAAAACATCTATTTAACTTATGAAAAACAAACACCAAATTACGTGCACTTAAGATTTTGACCAAAAAAAAAAAAAAATCCAAATTAAAAAAGAGCTATGCTTTTCCCTCCCAATTTTTCATAGTCTTCCATAAGGGGAAAAAGTACCAGGAGATTAATCAGGTACCTAATCATGGAGTCTACATTAACTCCTGACATCTTTATTTGTGGCAATATCATCTTGGGAATCCAAGTAGAGCAGAATTGAAAGCAGGGGATTTCCACTAGCCTCCTGGCTCAGAGTTTCCCTTTTAGTTTTTCACATTGCCTAAGGATGGTAAACCAAAGATTATTGAAAAGAAAACAGTGGTTTGTCAGATAATGTGATATGGAAAGCCAGTGTTGGCTGTTCAGAGAAACGCACCTCCCATGCTGTTGAAACAGCCTTGCTTTATCATGTGTTAAAATCGTATTTTAGATTCTCAGCTATGCTTCCATGGCTCTGGTGGCTAAGCCTGTCTCTGAAGTGAGTTCAACTGGGCCTATACTAAAACTTAATTTAGTTCAAAGGACCCTTGCCCCTATATACTAACTATACTTCTCCAGTGGAACAACCCCAAGGGAATATTTTTGTTGTTATTTTTCATGATTTTAAAAGACACAATTAACTTGATAATGATTGATACAGTCCAGTCATTAAGATAGTCTAAGACATTTTATTCATATAGATTTTGAAGAGCTACTATGCAACAGAGGCTGTTTTAGGTACTTGAAATATTGTTGTAAACAAGTCAAAGAGATTGGAGAAATATAGAAAATAAGGAAATAAAAAATATGTTGAAACCCCAAATAATTTTTGAATGAAGTAATAGTGTGTTGTGATAGAAAATGTTTTAAATATGTGTATAGGTGATTGTGGAAGAACTCTTGAATGAATTACTTTCAACCTGAAATTTGGAATTTATTAAGGAGCCAGTCATTCAAAGGCATAGGAAACAGCATTCTATGGAAGGGAAATAATGAGTTCCAAAAATCTGGGTCATCAGAGAGCTTGGTGTGCAGGCAGAATTAGAAGATCAGCATGGCCGAGTGCAGTGTGTAAAGTGGGGCAGTGTTTGGTGATGAAATCAGAAAGGTGGGTGAAGATATGATCATGTGGGACAACAGGCCTCAAAGGCTCAGTTGGAAATTCCCAAAACTTTTCAGAGAGTCCAAAACATTAAAATTATTTCTATAATAATACTAAATAGTATTTTCCCTTTTCATCTTCATTCTCTCATGAGCATATGATAAAGTTTTCCAGAGGATACACATAACTTTTATTGAATCTCTCAAACTTTGAGTTCTCAGGGTGAAAAGCTAATACAAAATTTAAGTAAGTCATGTGCTTCCAAGGAGAGAAGGTACATGAGCCACACAAGATGACCAAAAAAATTTCAGCTAATATTTTTAATGGAGAGCCAAAGGCTGAGCATGGCTAATATGGAAGTGTAGAACCCTTGGGAGCCTCAGACTCAAAGGGACTTGACATCCACTCACAGGATATTTTTCATGGTCCTCACTGAGTACTCTTGAGAAACATTGGAGGCAGAATGAGGTTCCAAAATAAATCTTGCTGGTGGTGCAGGTATGAAGGAGGGAAGTAACACCTCTGGGAAAGCCATGAAGCCCCAACCAAATTCTTAGTTGAAATGATCAGACAAGGAATTTAACATAAGTGTAGTTAATATGTTAAAGGGGATAGAAGAAAAAAAGTGGATAGCACACAATATATAGATGATGAACTTCAGCAGAAAAATGAAAATTATAGGAAACAATAAACAAAAATGCTAGAAATGTAAAACAAGTAAAGAATGTCATTGACAAGCTTATCAGTAGGGTCATTACAGCTATTGAAAGAATAAGTGAAATTAAAGACAGGTCAATAAAAATTATTCACTCTGAAACACTTGTGGAAAAGTCAGAGAGAGAAAAAAAGACCAAACATTCAAAAGCTGTAGAACAATATTAAACAATTTAACACACATATTATTGGAATCTTGGAAAGAGGAGGTAAAGAACAAGACAGGAGCAATATTTGAAATATACGGTCAATAATTTTCTAAAATGAATGAAGAATGCCAAATTACAGATCTAAGAAGCTTAGAGAACACAAAGAACTGATTAAAAAAGCAAAAACAAACAAAACAAAAATTTGGACACATCATATTCAAACTTCTGAAAACTGAAGATAAGGAGAAAACCTTGAAGGTGATACAAGAAAAAAAAAACATTACTTAAACCGAAACAAAGCTAAAAATTACAAGAGATTTCTCATCAGAACTCTGCAAGCTAGAAGACAATAGCGTAACATTTTTAAAGCACTGGGGGAAAAGTCAATCCAGAATACTATACCCAGCAAAAATACCTTTCAAAATGATGGAGAAGTAGAAACTTTTTCAGACAAAAATTGAGTGAGTCATTATTAGAGATCTGTTCCACTAAAAATGTTAAAGGAAATTCTTCAGGCAGAAGGCTATAATATAATAAAAACTTGGACCTATATGAAGAAATAAACAATATTGGAAATGACATTAATGGAGGTAAATATAAAGTTTCCTTTATTTTCATTTTAAACTGCTCTAAAAGATAAATTACTCTCTAAAGAAATTAATAATACATCATGTATCTAAAGCATATATGAGGTCTGTCCAGAAAGTATCCATCCATGTAATAAGAAAAATAGAGCCAGATAATATGAAAAATTTATTGAGACACAAGAAACGTTGTGCATAGGACAATAGTGTCCCAGTTCCCTTCAAAGTAGGCACCTTGGGACCTCACACAGTTTTCCCAATTGCCATCAGCTACCCTGTCTTATTTTCCTGAATCTCTTCCCTTTCAAAGGTAATTTTAGTTTTGGGAAAAGCCAGAAGTCACAGGGCACCAAGTCTGGGCTGTAGGGGACTGAGTCACCTGGATGATTTGATGTTTCACCAAAAAACTGCACAAGATGTGATACATGGGTGGACATGGTATCCTGATGAAGCTGCTAATCACCAGTTGCCCATAGACATGGCCTTCTGAACCAACTGAATGGTTTCTGTGGAGAAATGTTCAAGCTTAACTCAAAATTTGATGCAGATTCATTGCTCTACTTGCTCAGTTATTTTGAATGCAATGGCCACACAGTACACATGCTCATTCAGAAGCATCTACTGTCCCTACTGCCTAGTACAGTGAAGTCATCATTGTTCATTCATGCACATCCCAGTCCACTTTCCTTGGCTGTGAGGTTGCATAGCTGTTGCACCAACCATTCTCATTACATTAACAATCATTGGACTTTCTCCAGACAGACCTTGTATGTATGAAATGTATAAATGTGTAAAAATGTGTAAAACAATAACAATAGAGGTAGGCAGAAGACCTAGAAGACACTGTTTTAAGTTCCTTTCATGCCATATGAAGCATATATAATATTATTTGAAGGTAGACTATAGGAATATACTGTAAATTCTAGAGTAACCACTAAAAATTATACTGTAAGAGGTGCAAAAAGATCAGCTTTGATTTCTAATATGATATCAATAAATATAACACAACTCTTTGTGTTTTCACTGATTTTTAACAATGTAAGAAGGTTCTGAGACCAAAAGCTTTTAGAATTGATGTAGCACCTTAGAGGCCCCAGTAAAGTATTTAGCTTTAATCTAAGTGTAATTGAAAGTCCTTCTAGAGAAAGCAAAGGGGCAAGATGACCAGATTTACATTATAAACAGGTGTAGAGAATGGATTATAGAGAGCAAGCATAGAGGTATAGAAGACCAGTTATGATGCTACCATGATCATCTGGGCCACAGGTTTTGGTGGTTTGGACAAAAGTAGTAGCAATGAAGAAAAGCGGATGGTTGGGATTTTTAAAAGATATCAAATGTATTGCATTTATGGCAAGTTTGGGATGAGAGACAAGGATTAATGAAGGAAAACTCTTAGATTCTTTACCTACTTTATTAATTAAACTTCATCCTTTTAAACTGTTCAACTAGATAGGTATAGACAGATGCATACACCTTTAAAACCCCACCACAACACAGAAATACAGAATATTTCCACCAACCCTAAACAACTCTTTGTGCCCCTTTGCAGGACTCTTAGATTTTTTTTTTTTACTTTAATGCCTAAAAGAATAATGGTGTAACTAAAGCAAGTTAAATAACAGAGGAGTATGGTTAGAAAGATATTAAGAATTTTTCACTAGATAGACTATTTCCAACAATCATGTTTCATATTCTCCAAGAAGACTTCCATAGCCATTGCCCTTTGCTCTTCTCCAGCTTGAGGGGAGCCCCAACTCTGCACTGTGATGGACTCTGCATGCCCTCTGTCATGCATTCACCATGTTGCTGCGTTGTAATTGCTTGTACATTCCCAAATATAGTGAGCTCCTAGGAGTAATGACTGTGTGTTCCTTCACAGAGTCTGCCACATAACAAACATGCAGCAAATGCTCAATAAGTAAATGTGAATAATTCTCAATTGACTGGGACTTCCCATCATTAATTAGATGGCATTCTTCATACCTGACCAGAATACAAAATATCTGCCACCATTCCTCAGTTGCAATGTGGGCTGTAAGTTATTGTTTTTATTGTTTCATTGGTTAAGATACAATTTACTTAATGTGACTCTGGCTACTTTGAGAAATAGACAGCATCTCTAAGCTGGGTGGCTGGGATGAGAAGGCATCCTAGGATTAGAATAATGATAACTGATCAACAGAGACTCAGAGTTCTGAGTTCTGAGTATTGACACAGGGAGCTCAGACAGCCTTAAAAAAATGTTCCATCCATATTTTCTGCAATGTAGAGCTTCCTTCTGGGAGAACAATGATAAAGACTTACACTGTGCATCGCATTTTTTAAATTGTGGTACACCATACATATAATAAAGTACAGAATGAATTTTTACATAGGTGTTCACCTAGGTAACCATCACCCAAATCAAGACAGAACATTTCCAGTTCCCCAGAATCTAAGAGTAAGCTAAGAGTAAACAGAGGGAAATTTTTCTCTTTGGTCAGGCTAAATGAATAAAAATAGACAGAAATGTAGAACCTTATAACTCTAGTTACATTTTTGCTTCTAACTATTAGATGAGGAAAGCAATTGAAATGCCACCTTGCATGCCATGGGATACAGTGTTATTTGAAGACAGATTGTTTAGTTGAACGTGTATATTGTAAACCTGTGGGCAACCACTAAAAATACTTTTTAAAGAAGTATAAAAGTTTAGGTAATATGTGATTGACTATATTTAATCATTATATTTATTGATCTTTTGCATAAGAATGTATTGAAGAGTTTAAAAAGTATTTTTAACTTTCTCCTCTGAATTATTTATTTATACTTTCATTCACTTAACAACCAGTTTCATCAGACAGAGCAGCAAGAATCAAACTTCAGCATGTATTCAGCTGAATATTTGAAATGTTCAAATTAGCGGGACCTGAGCTAAAAAGTTTGTACAGATAATAATAGTTATTTTCTGCATTTCTTGTCCTCATCAGCTGTATTACACATAACCAGTGACAGTGTTCTGGAGGGAAAAAACTATATGTTTCATTTGAGTACTGTAAGAATTCATTCACTGATTGGAATTATGTCAACACTCAGAATGAAAACAAGAGATGTGAAAATAACGTCTCTCTATGTTTCATTTAAAGTTAGATTTACTGGAATAGTTTTAATAGCATAACCCATTTCTCTAGGAGAATACTGTGTAAGAGGTTGACATGCATTACATAGTAATGTTCTTCCAATAATAACAACACTTGCATTTATAAATGGCTTTTAACTTTTCACTGTTTTTTACACATATCTCATTTAAAATCATTTTATATGCCTCCTATAACACACATAAATGTTGGATTTTAAACATAGATGAAATTTGCAAATACTGATTTTGAAGTAGTCATAAATCACTGCAGATGTACCCTCAAGAACATGCCTTCAAAGCCAGAACTGCATGTATCTTTACTCTGCAGTGTTCGGAGGCTGACAGTTGACATATTACTGTGAAAAGCAAGCTCTTTTCCAAGTCCCTCCCAGGAATCATTTGCACGTTTTTCAGATATGGAGTATTCAGAATTGTTTTTAATTTGGAGCCAAAAACTTTGTCTTTACAGCTGACTCCTTTTCTTGTTTTTACCTGTATCCCCTTAAGCTGGGATTATAAGAAGAGTGATTAAAATCAAACAGATACTTTCTCTCTTTGGCCAGGGAGAGAACATTCTGTAAAGCAGGGAAACTGTAAAGGGAAGAATAGATTTTAAGTAAAACCTTCCAGAGTGAGATTCAGTGGGGGAGGGGTAGTAAGGGCATTGCAAAGCTGGAGAGAGGTATATGTTTGTAATTCCAAAAATACTGGTCAAGGAGAAAAATAGTTAAAGTCTGCATATATGAGTCTGTCTTGTGTTGCTCATGGTAAGTAAGCTGACCCACAAAGGCGGCTGCTGACTGCAGAGTCCAGTTACTGTGGTGGGGTTTAGGAGCCTGAGCTTGGTCTAAGACTGAATCATGTTTGGTTCCTAGTTCAGTGAGCCAGGGTGACTCACTGTACCACTCTTGGGCCTCAGTGCTCTCCCTGTAAAATGGGGATGACCTAGTCCCAACATCATATATTTACTGAAATAGTTTTCATAAAGCACCTAGCATTCTATTTGGTGCACAGTAATTGCTTCATAAGTTCATAAATGCTACCCATCTTCAGGGATGAATTTTAACTAGTGTTATCTGAGTGAATGCTCACAAATTCAAGAGGCTAAAATATAAAAATGTGGAAGATCAGACTGAATTTCTGAAATGCAAAAATGAAAGAGGAAGATTTATACGTTGCGTGGGTAGTCGGTGTCTGAAACCAGCCACAGGATCGCCTCATTGTATAAGGTCTCCTGCTTTAATGAAATGGCAGAGCACTGAAGTGTGAATGTTGAAATGCTGATTCTACAAGGCATAGAAATTTCTTTCAATGATACCTTAATTTTTCCCATGTAATCTGGAACACAGTACATTTATGTGTACAAACATGATAAACATAATTTTGCATTCATAAGTTTACTTCACACTTGTTTAAGTAGCCACACAATTTAAAAAAATTAGTGAGATGGGAATTAATGAGATTTTTGTTTGTCGTAATCTATGAAATGTTATGTTGCTTTTTTTCTAGAATATTTTTGATACCTTTCTTTCCCCATGTCTCCTCTATTCCTCTTCCCCTAACCAATGGACTGAAATGCTTCTCAGTTGGGATCCCAGGCACCACATGTGTACTTCATGAAAGCACTTAATAAACTCATGATAATAATATTGTTGTTACTGAGCAACTTCTATGTGCCAGGCACAGTGCTTAGCCTTTTAAACTAACTTATTTAATGCTTTCCACAAGTCTGCTCTGCAGGTGCTGTTACAAGTGGGAAAGTTCAGCACAAAGGAGTAAAACAACCTGCCTAAGATCACCATCGGTAAGCAGTAGTGTTTGTGTTTGAACTAGGGTAGTTGACCCCAAAGTCCTAACTCTTAGACTCAATAGCTTGATGAGGGCCAATTATTAGCTTTTGGTAGAGAGCTTCTACATCCCAAGTTGCCCAAAACAGTTCAGGGTATGCCTGGTATAATTGACAGTGCCCACGCTCCAAAAATTGTCCTTGCCTTGTTTGGATGACAAACTCTGTGGTTTCCCTAGTCTTTAGTTACTCCTTATCCCTCTCTCATTAGGCCTCATACCTCCATTTATCACCACTCCCCCAGATACCATGTGCCATATGACTCCCCAAGCTTCCTCCTCTCCTAGGCACTGGCACCTTTAGTGCCAACATGTCTGCAGAACTGCTCAGGCTCTTGCAGATGCTGTGGACAGCCCTTGGCTCACTGTGATACATTCATTCATCTTTGGGTTTTTATGTCCACTCTGTCACTATGGCTTCATGGCTGCTGCCCACATAGTGGTCCTGATGGAGGATGATTTTAGTCACCCCTTAGTCAGATATAATTCTTGGCCTTTGCTCTTTAAATCCATGCACTCAGTTGATCATCTGTCCAAGATGGAGGCATAGGTAGATACACTTTGCCTTCTCACACAGCCAAAAGAAGGACAACAACAAATTTAAAAGCAAAAAACAACCAGAACTGACAGAAAATTAAACTGTATGGAAGTTGGACAACCAGGGAGTTAAAGAAGAAACATTTATTCAGACTGATGGGAGGGGCAGAGATGGGCAGCTGGGAAGGAGAGGTTCTAGGGTAAGGCAGTGGGTGAAGGACCAGGCAGGGAGGCAGTGGCTGGCGGTTCCACATTTGCATGAGGATAAACTAGGAGGATCAACCAGAGAACAAGAAAGACTGTGTAACCCAGGGTTCCAGTGCATGGAAAAAAAGCCTCAAAACCTCTGGCTGTAAAAATTTGTGGGTGTTACAGCAGTGGTAGAAACTCCAAGACTCACAGGAGACTTTGTTGGAGAGACCCACAGAGTCCTAGAACATGCACAAACCCACCCACTTGGGAATCAGCACCAGAAGGCCCAGATTTGCTTGTGGGTATCGAGGGAAGTGATTGAAAGCCACTGGAGGGTGGAGCAAGAAGCCTTGTTCCCTCTTGGACCCCTCCCCCACAGTGCCACAACACCACAACATGGGTTGTCCCTCCCTAGAGAATACCTAAGGCTCTGCCCCTTACAACTTAACAGGCATTCCAAGAAAAATATGGCTCAAATGAGAGAACAGATCAAAACTCCAAAACCAGAACTAAGTGATAAAGAGATAAAAAACATACCAGATGCACAGTTCAAAACACTGGTAATCAGGATACTCATAGAAATGGTTGAGTATGGTCACAAAATAGAGGAAAAAGTGAAGGCTATACAAGCTGAAATAAAGAAAAGATATACAGGGAACCAACAGCAAAGGGAAGGAAACCCGGACTCAGATCAATGATTTGGAGCAGAAGGAAGAAATATTCAACCAGAACAGAATGAAGAAACAAGAATTCAAAAAAAAAAAAAAAATGAGGAAAGGCTTAGGAACCTCCAGGACAACTTTAAACATTCCAACATCTGAATCATAAAGGTGCCAGAAGAAGAAGAGGAAATGAAAGAAATTGAAAACTTATTTGAAAAAGTAATGAAGGTGAATATCCTTAACCTGGTGAAGGAAATAGACTCCAGGAAGTCCAGGAAGCTCAAAGAGTCCCAAAGAAGTTGGACCAAGGAAGCACACACCAAGGCACATCATAATTAAATTACCCAAGATTAAAGATAAGGAGAGAATTTTAAAAGCAGCAAAAGAAAAGGAGAGAGTTACATCCAAAGGAGTTCCCATAAGTCTATCAGCTGATTTCTCAAAAGAAACCTTATAGGAAAGAAGGGGCTGGAAAGAAGTACTCAAAGTCATGATAGGCAAAGACCTACATCCAAGATTACTCTATCCAGCAAAGCTATCATTTAGAATGGAAGGGCAGATAAAGTGCTTCCCAGATAAGGTCAAGTTAAAGGAGTTCATCATCACCAAGCCTTTATTATATGACATGTTAAAGGGAGTTATCTAAGAAAAAGGTCAAAACTATGAACAGTAAAATGACAACAAACAACTGTCAAGAACTGAACCTAAAAACAAAAACAAAAACGAACTAAGCAAACAACTAGAACAAGAACAGAATCACAGAAATTGAGATCACATGGAGGGTTATTAGTGGGGAGGAAAAGGGGAAAGAATGGGGGAAAAGATACAGGGAATAAGAAGCATAAATTGTAGGTACAAAATAGAGGGAGGTGAAGAATAGTATAGGAAATGGAGAAGCCAAGGAACTTATATATACCACCCATGGACTAAGGGGGGATAATGCTGGTGGGAGGAGGGGTGTAGGGTGGAGTGGAATAAAGGGGAGAAAAGAATGGGACAACTGTAATAGCATAATCAATAAAATACACTTTAAAATAAATTTTTAGAAAACATGAAAATAAAAAATAAATCCATGCAGTCAAAATCCTCTGATTCCACAAAATTCTCTACTTTGTTGTGAGACACCATGGCTTGGTCTTGTGATTTTATTTCCTTTCATGAGAAGCTGATGATCACAAATTACAATAAATGTTCTCAAGCTGGGCATCCCTCCTTAGAAATACGCTGCTCACTTGCTGGGGGTAGGAGAACGTGTAATACTACATATTCTCTGTTGAAAGTCTCATTTGTTTAAAAATTATTCTTTTAGGAAAAGTTTTTTCTCATGAATGTGTATGTACCTCTAAATAGGTTATGGAAAACTTTCCTGTGACATTACAAACAGAAGACTGTAGAACTGGGACAAGGAACCTACCATGTACACCTGGTTAAAAGGGGAGAAGCACCTTCTCTTCTTTGCCAGTCGGCACCTGCTGGGTCAGCTGGGACCCAGGGTCAATGCAACAGCACCCCTCCAGGTTGAGTGAACCTGCATCCTACCTGCACAGGGCCTGAGGCTGAAGATTCTGAGGCAGGAAAGAGTGAGTAGATCCTTTCATTGAAGTGTGTTCTGATCTTGCTTTCCCTCATCTTCTGTTATTTTGTGAATCAAAGGAACCCAACTTAGAGTGCAACTTGTGAGATCCTGAAGATTACAGCAAAGCAAGTGCCACACACAGGACACACATGCGGTTTCTTCCTTCAGCAAAAGCGGAGTTTCAGGTAGAGCTCCCTTGCAACAATTCTCAACATCATTCAACAAATTCCACAAACATTTGAGGGCCCTAAACCTAACCCATGATATCTCTATCTCAGTTAGTCTTGTTACAGTAATACCCCCTTATCTGCAGTTTTGCTTTCCTTGATTTCAGTCACTGTGGTGTGGAAAATTCCAGAAATAAACAGTTCATGTTTTAAATTGCACACCATTCTGAGTTGTGTGATAAAATCTCAAGTCATCCCAAAAAGCAAGCAAAGCTTAACCAGAGACATTGAAGTTAAGAACAATCTAACAATAGCCAGGGGGGGAGGGGGGAGGGAACAATGGGGAGAAGGGTTTTCAGAAACCACTATAGAGGACACATGGACAGAACCAAGGGCGGGGAGAGAGGCAGGGAAGGGAGGTGGGGTTGGAGGGGGAGGGGAGGGGAGAGTATGCAGGCAACTATAATTGAACAACAATAAAGTAAAATAAAAAAAAACTCAAGTCATCCCAGTCTGTCCTACCTAGGACATGAACAATCCTTTTTCCCAGAGTATCTATGTTGTATACACTCCCTGCCTGTTAACCATAGATCAACTGCTCTGATATCATGGTCTTGTTATAAATAATCCTTGTTTTACTTAGTAATGGCCCCAAAGTGCAAGAATAGTGATGCTGGCAATTAGGGTCACCAAAGAGAAAGTATGAAGTGCTTCCTTTAAGTGAAAAGGTATGTATGTATAGGAAAGAACACAGTATACAAGGAGGACCCCCAAAACCCAGAATTTATTTATTAAAAATTGTGTATTCTTACAAGTGTACACTTCTGTCACCATCAAAGTACTATCTATTTGGAATACACCTATCAAGATATTTTTTACACTGCTCAAAACAGTTTTTGAACTTGTCGATTTTGATGCTTTTTGGTGATTCTGCTGTTTTTGTTTCACCTCTTCCATATTGCCAAAACTTTTCCCTTTGAAGACTTTTTTCATCTGAGGAAACAAAAAAAAAAGTCACTTGGGACAAGATCAGGTCAATAGGCAGGGTGGGGCATGGGGGTCATGCTGTTTTTGGTCAAAAACCGCTGAACACTCAGCGTGGTGTGGGCAGGTGCGCTTGTAAATCACCCATCATGAAATGGGCAAATGCATTTAAAGAGTCTTCAAAAAAAATTCGCTAAAGCCAACTGAAGCCTCTCACAACAACACCAGCTCGTACACTGATACAGACGGGTTCCTAGAATACTCATGTAGCAGAAGTTTGTACTACAAAGGGTCCCCCCCTCAAGAAGACAATTTTGATTTTGGGGGAGGTTCCCTTGTATATAAGTTTTGGTATTATCCATGACTTCAGGCATCTACTGGGGGTCTTGGACTGTATATTTCCCAGGGCCTAAGAGGTGACTATTACTTTACTTAGCCTGTCATATAAATAATACGGTTTTCAATTTTTCAACTTCATGAGGCGAGCACCTGGCTCAAATCACACAACTAGCTAATGATCACTCCAGGCCCAAATCAGATATTCTTTCATTTCCTTCCAATTTCTCTTCACTTCTGCCCAACAGAAATCTTACATAGAAATCTTACAAAGAAAAGAGGTTGAAAATCTAGTGTGTGGAACAGAAAATATCTTTAGATAGCTTGTTCGGAAAGCACACCCAGTGCCTTGTTTAAATGAACACTCTGGCTTTCCTTTATATTCAGGTGATCCAATGCACAGAAGTGAAATATAGGGCAGAGTGTGCCGTTGTCATGCTGTGTGCACCTGATGCAACTGGACAGCTTTAAAGATATACACACAAATATCTGGACAAATGTGAATGGCCTCTGACATTTTTTGGTAGGAAACCAGAGTATCCGACTTCCTCAGCTTTGTTTGCTTTATTACCGAAAGTATAACTCTGCCTGTTTTTCTCCTGCCCAGTTTAAAAAATTACTTTAAATTACTTCACATATTTTTAAAAGTGTTAGAACACAGGAGAGAACAACAGGACACCAAGTTTACTAAGAATTGTGTTTTATACAAATCAACTTGATAAATGTAAAAATCTAAAAATGAGGAAAGTATAGGAGAAAAATAATATTAAAAACTGAATTCTTATATCCAAAAGTAAATTTTTACATGAATAAAGTATTTTTCAGACCAGTTTTAGTTTCACAACAAAATGGAATAGGTAGTATGGAGTGTTTCTGTACACACCCTGGCCCCTCACATGCACAACCTCCCCACATCAACATTCCCCACCAGAGTGGTGCATTTGTTACGGTCAATGAACCAACATACCATTGTCACCCCAAGTCCATAGTTTACATTAAGGTTCACTCTTGGTGGTGTATGGGTTTAGCTGCATGGATCCACCACAGCAGTATTGTATGGCACAGTCTCACTGACCTAAAAATCCTCTGTGCTCTGCCTGTTCATCCCTCCCACCTATACCCGTGGCAACCACTGACCTTTTTACTGTCTCCATAGTTGTTAACGGGGCTTTAAGCCACAGAAGTGCCTCTGTGTCACAATCTCAGTGTCCACTGAGAGTTTTCTCCTTGTCCAATTTCTTACACTTTTTATTTCATCTTAATCAGGGATCAGGCTGATTTCTATAAAAACAAACTCTTAAGCTTGTTCAAGAAAAGAGGAAGCTAAGTTAAGGATACACATAGCAGTAAACATTTTAGGAGTGACAGCTTTGGAATCAGAGAGAACTGGGTTTTAATCCTATTGCTACCAGTCACTGATCATGAAACATGTATGAGTAAATTACTTAATCTCTCTAAGCCTCAGTTTTGTTATCTGTAATATGGGAATAATAGGTCTTACTTCATGGTGTTGTTTGAGGATGAAATGAAGCAATATATATACAATGCCTTAGATATGTGCTCAATAATAATATTGTATTATTTGTCACATATTTGTATACTGGGTCTTCCTGAGATGGGGTGGAAATTTAGTAGAAATGGAAGATAACTGTATCTCTCTGGGGCCACACATTCAGTATTTCTATCCCCTTCATAGTCTTTTCCCCTTCTGTCTTTTGGTCTTTTCTCTCTCTTGACTGAGTTCTTCAATTTTCTCTTTCTATCTCTTGACTTAACATGGCCAACCTGACAAGTAGTCCAAAAATCAACTTGACTTTTTGTTTTAGTGCCCATCAGGAATATCTTAGTTAAAATTATCACTACCTTGGGTCAATTTTCACTGACAGAAAAATTAAGGTAATGATTATGTTGTTGAATTCCAATATCAAGTAAGTAATGCGATTCATCCTATTTGAATCTTAAAGTATTTTGTTCCATCATCCCTGATCTTTTGGCTTTTAGGTTCAAGGCTTTTAGATTCAAAACCTGAGTGAAATGCTTTCCTTGCCTAAATTCAAAAGATCTCTCACTTAATATGTTCAGCCTTCTTGTAAGTTTTACAAACTTTTCAAAGGGACATTTCCAAAGCTTCTATCTAGACAAAGATAATTGTGTCAAAAGGGAAACAGCTGTCTCTGTATTTGCACGGGGGATAAAATTAAACAAATAGCAAAGACGAGACTCACGTATAATTAAAGTTGGATTATTGCAGCTCGCTAGCCAGGAGCTTGAATCCCCTTCTTCTGTACCCAGTCTCTGACCATTCCCTGACTCTCTCAGTGTAGTTCATCCAGCATTTCTTCTTCATTTCACTGGAATCCTTCCCTTCCTGCTTCCCAGCATGCTCCCCCATTCTTCCTTCTTCACCATTCCGTTCTTTCCAGATCCTTTTGTTCTTTTGCTTTTTGTTTGTTTAGTCTGCTTTGAGTTTTTTGTTTTGTTGTTGTTTTTGTTTTATTTTGTTTGCTGAGAGAAAGCTAACTTTATATTACTTTCCTTTCATTTATTTCTGAGAGCAATCGTTTTAACTTTTTGTGTGGTGAAATCTCACAGAATTCATTAAAGTTGGTTTGAAAAACACAGTATTAATCTCTTGCTGTTTACATGTAAGCAGTTTCAGCCAGTTTTCCAAATGTTTAAATACGTGGTTAGAAGCTGTGGTTTACCTCCCGACTTTGTTTGGGAAAACCAAACTAAATCAGCCAGGCTGCTTCTCCTTAGCCTGGGTTCATGACCACCGAGTTTCGTCTCTGAATCGGGTTGACATTGCTGTGTTGTGTCTTGAATGTTATAAATTCACAAACTGTCTTTGAAAACCTCTAAATTCAGAAAAAAAAATGTATATGGCTCTAAAGGTGCCAGCATTTTTACTTTCATGAAAATATCAGCACAGGTGATCAGCAGTGATTTTATTCGTTTGCTCCACAAATATTAGTTGAGTGCCTACTAAGGACTAGAAGTAAAAGAGTGAACAGGCACAAAATGGATACATACAGGGTGGGGCCAAAGTAGGTTTACAGTTGTTTTTATGGCAAATGATACAATTAATAAATAATAATACAATAATAAATTCTGTGTTTTGTGTACTTGTGGCAGGAATTCTTTTCACACACATGAAAAAACGTAAGCCCCAGGATTCACACGTCTGAGCAAGACTCCGTGTGAGAAAAAATTATTCCCATGTGGGCCAGCGTAACTCATGTCCGTGGAAAAAAGAATTCTCTAATGGGAATTTGGCAAAAATGTTTCTTAAGAAATTCTCTGCCTTGCTGAGTCCCTTTCCCCAGAGCCAAGAAGCTTAGGTTAATAGATGCCTGAAATTCTTCCCATCCTCAATGTTTTATGGTCCTAAAAGTTAACAGCCTTAGCTAGCTTACCCTCAATTTACTTGTCTCGTGTTTAATGTACTGCCCTGGTCCTGTCTGCCACCAGACCTGAATTTACATCCTAATGCTCTGTACCCTAAATGTTTACCTTACTGAGTAAACCTACCGCTTATTTATCCCCTTCCCATATATCTTTATGACCTAGCTGAAGACCCCTGTTCTGCCATAGTTAATGAATAACCAATCCAATGCAAATGTAGCCTAAAACTTCTAATAAAAAGCCCGGCTTAGCTATGCCCGGGGCCTTTCCAGAGATTGAGGGAAAGACCCGTGGCATCGGCACTCCTTCTCCAAGCGTGTCTCTGTGTGAGATTCTTTCACGCGTTCAGTTGCAGTCCCCCACGGATTTTGCAGGACGAAATCCCAGCATGTACTCACAAATGTAAACCTACTTTTACATTTTACAAGCCTGTACTGGCAGCTGTCTAGTGGAAAAGTCAAACAAGAAAGAGATAAATTGCACAATTATTTGAATTTCCCATGTTATTGTGGAATAACTATGAGAAGGGTTTTTTGAAACACACATTGGTTTTTATCCTTAAAAGGGTGAAAATCACTGCATAAATGTGTCTTAAGTGTTTTTTTAAAGATTTTTATTTATTTATTTTTAGAGAGTGGGAAAGGGAGGGAAACAGAGAGGGAGAGAAACAGCAATGTATGGTTGCTCCTCACATGACCCTCACTGGGGACCTCGCCTGCAACCCAGGCATGTGCCCTGACAGGGAATCGAACCTGGACCCTTTGGTTCCCAGCCTGTGCTCAATCCACTGAGCTACACCAGCCAAGGCTGTCTTAAGTGTTTTTTATTCATTTTAAAAAACTAAGTGAATTTCAATCTTAACTTGAAATTTCAATTTATGTTCACTTGTATTTATTAACATATTCAACAGATATTTCTGAGCTTCTGTCATGAATTAGGTCTGTGCTCTGTGCTACAAATCAGGTATTGGGCAAGTAATCACATACTGTTAGTATATTTATTTACAAATAAGTTCAATGGTACAAAGAAAAAGTACAAGGAGCTATGAAAATATCACAGGTGACCTAATATAGTTGGTGGTGTTGTGGTGTAGAGCAGGGGGCTGAATAGTGGAGGAGCTAAATTCAGACAGACGCAGGTGTCAATTCTGACTGTCCTACTTACTAGTTTAATGACCACAAATAAGTGACTTAACCACTTACCCCAATCTGTGAAATGGGCACATGAATAAGCACTTCCTAATGTAATGGCTTGTTGAAAGGACCAAATAAGCACTTAGACATCAAACAAATAAATGCTTTTAAAAACTAGCTTGTACTGTTAATTCTAACCAAGCAATTAAACACAGAAAACAAGTAGAAAGTTGGCATCATTTGGAGAATTTCTGCCCACAAAACCCCAGTGTAACACAATTAAAACATTATCATTATTTCCAGGAACCCTGAATATGAGATATTACTTAGCCTTCCTTTCTTCTGAAACTGTGTCCCCTTGTTTGCATGTTGAGGCTCTATTTCCTCTGGATTCTGAAGCAGGGGTGAGCCCTGTGTGGCCCTGGTCTTGAGTCTACTCAAGGTTATGTTTTACAATGTCCAACCTGCATCCATTTCCACTGTTATGTGGGCATCATCCATCTCGGTACCTGACATGCCTTGAAATATGAACTTTGCCTCAGTTAGGCCTCTCTTTACATAATCCTCCCCAAAGCTAGAAGCAAAATAACTGCTTTTAAAGTGTACTTAAGATTTCAGGAAGGTAATGGAGTGGACAGACTGAGACCCAGATGCCCCACTGTGTTATAAAGCACACGATGGTGACTCAGGCAGGCCAGCTGCTGCATAATGTCCTTCATTAGGTTGTGTC
>PVJI01015156.1:0-42055 GCA_004026765.1 Micronycteris hirsuta | reverse complement strand
TTCTTGCCTCTTGACCTGCCCCCTTCTGTAGCACAGCCTCTCAGGAATCTGCAAGCAGTGCCCACCCCACCCCGCCCACCCCCTCCAACCCAAGCCTCCCCCTCTCCAGACTAAGCAGCCGACACACTTGGTCCCCAGACCTTCCCATCGTCTTGGTCCCAGTCCTGCCTTTCTCTGCCCCCGCATGCCAGGCTGTGATAGATTGTGCTGAGGGGAGAAGGCCTGCCCCCCCATCCTGAAGTGGGCTGAAGCTCCTTCTCAGGCTGACTTCCCCCAAACAAGGAGGAGGAAGAAGCAGAGGAGGCCCAGTGAGGTGGACAGCACAGAGCCTGGCTAAGACATCAGGTCCAGCTGCCTGGTCCTGAGTCCCGGCTCTTCTGTTCACAAGCCATGATGGCCTTGGGCAAGACACTTAACCTGTCGGACTTTGTTTTCCTATCTGTAAAATGAGGATGGTCCTCTTACCTATCTCATGTGACAGATACAAGGACTGAATGAGTCAACATTGGGAAAGTCACTGGGGCACCTAGCCCTGTGCCTTGCGAGGCTTGTTAAGGGGAAGGGCGGTGCAGGATTCTGTGATTTGGAGGAGGCAGAGCTTGCTTAGCACAAACCTCAGACCCACAGGCCTGCACCTGGTGTCAGTCTGAGAACCAGGGTCTCCAGCCTGAAGACAGTCTCGGGGGAGCGTTCTGCGTCGGACAGGAGGGAGAACAGTACAGCTGCCTGCCTGCCTCTCTCTCCTGTGTTGCCCAACTTTCTCCCCTCGCTTCAGGTGGGTCGCCAGGACGGTATCATTAGGCACAACACACAGACGTCCCATGCAGACAAGGTTTGGACTGTCCACTTGGGCCTGAGGTTCAGGCACCCTCCTGCTTCATCGCCTGTCGGCTCAGTGTCAGGACTGATCACTTCAATTCAGAATTCAAACTTTCCTGAGCATCTGCTGCATCTAAGGCGCTTGCTGTCTCTTCTCTCTCTCTCTCTCTCTCTCTCTCTCCTTTCTCTCTCTCCATAAGGCAGCCTCAGGGCACCCAGATTTCTTACATGGCTGCTGAAGGTTTCTAGAGCAAGCGCCCTGAGAGCCAGCAGGCGCCGTGTGGCCTGGCCTCAGCAGTCATGCAGCATCCCCCTCCCTGTCTTCAAGGCAGTAGCCCAGGTCTAGGGGTAAGGGATGTAGACTCCGCCCACTGGTGGGAGGGGTGTTGCGATTCACGGATAGGTTTGAAGACCACCCCAGGAATCAAGTCACAGAGAGGTTAAACAGCTGGCCCAAGTCATATAGTTTATAAATGGTGAGCTCTCGTGTTCTAGTCCAGAATCCTCGTATGCCAGAGTCAGCTTCCTTTGCCCATGCCGCCCTGCCTGCCTGGGGGATGCAGAGATGAACAAGACCGGGGCCCTGCCCTCAGCCGGCTTACCGTCCAAAGGGGCCAAACCCCTACTCACCTCCGGCCCAGGCCCTGGTCACTGCGCTGCCTCCTCCTGTGCATTTGCCAGCTGTGTTGCTCACTGGTCAGCAGGACTGAGGTGCTGCAGGGGCTGTGGGAAGCTGGTGCAGGTTCTCAGAACCCAACGCCCCCCATCAGTTCACCTTTGCCCAGAGGAGCTAGAATTTTTTTTTGCCAGGGCTGTCCTCTCTCCTAGTCCTGCTGGTCAGCATTAGTCCTGAGACACAAAACGTCCCCGAGGGCACAGAGCAGGGGCTCAGTGAATGTTCATCAAACGAAAACGTTGTTTTGGGGAATCTTCTGTCACCCCAGCATACCTGCTCTGACTCCTCGTTTGCCTGCTCTGTACCCCCGGAAGATAGCAGAAAAGGGGGCCACCCCTGTAGCCTCTCCCGGTGAGGTCAGGGTCCACGGCAGTGCTGACCAGGGCAGTGATTGCAATGGTAGAAATGGCTGATTGGGACTATTCCTTCTAGACTCTTCCACCCTTCTCTGTTCCTCTGGGAACACCTCCTTTGGTTCTGCCTTCGGGGCCTACCCAAGCAGAAATCCCAAATAGGCCTGCTCCACCCCATCCGTTGTGTCTTTCCACATCTTTCTGTGGAATAGCAGAAAGATCATGGACTGTGGAGGCCCACAGACCTAGGTTCAAATCCCAGTTCTGCCACTTCCTGACTTTGTGACCCTGGGCAAGTAACTTAACCTCTCTGTACCTCTATGGCTCCACGTTGAGATGGGACCATAACGCCAACCCACCGCGTGTTCTGGGTATTGAATAGCATGAGGCTCAGCATGTTCCTGGCTCAGAGCTGGCAGAGGGGGAGCATAAGGGCAGGTGAGTCTTCCCTGTTGCTTAACCCCTCTCACAAAGGTGGGAACTGTCAGAAAACCACTCAGGTCTTCCACACTCCCTTCATCCCCACCATGAGATCGGAGCAGTAATCCTGTAGACAAGTGTCCGTGTCCAATGGTGGGACTTCAGACCCAGTGATAGGCTGCGGAGCCCAGCACCATCTCCCAGAGAGATGCGGCCACACCTCTGAAACATGGAGGGGTGGAGATTTCTTAAAGACGACGTGGAGCAGGGAGCAGAATACCTCATCTTGTGCGGTGGTTGACAGTATGGGCTCTGGAGACAGGCTGCCTGAGTTCTAGCCTTAGTTTACCCATTTATTAGCTCACTTTGCCAAGTGACTTGACTTCCTTGTGCCTCGGTTTCCTCATCTGTAAAATGGGAGTCAGAGTAGCACCTGCCTTTAGGATTGTTGTGAAGACTACACATGTGAATACATGCGCTCAGAGCAGTGACCAGCACACGGTAACCACTCATTATGTGTTAGCGAGTAGTGGTCATGGCCCTGGCCAATGTCCTGGCTCTGCCGTTGGTTGGCTGTTGACCTTGAGCAAGCCACTTCCCACCTCTGGGCACCAATTTCCCCACCTAAGAAATTAGCAGACTTGCCCAGATGGCCCACAGGGCCCTTCAGGCTATGATGTCATCGTTTCTAGAAGCCCAGGCAGGACTGAGCGTGAGGTTCTGTTGGTCTGGGTCCCCAGTGACTGCGAGGGCATAGCTGGGAGGTCCCCCTGGCTGTGCTGGGGAAGGGAAGAAAAGCTGCATGGGCCAGAACCAGCCCCCCCAACCCCCTCCCCCCTTCATATAAATGGGAGCAGGCTGAGCCGCCTTCCGCTCCAGTTCCGGTGGGCTGGCAGCGGGCAGCTCCAGCGATGAGTCACTGACGGGAGCAGCCACGGCTTCAGCTCAGCGCCAGCCCTGAGCACACAGTAGCTGCAGAGCTTAATGGTGGGTTCAGGTGCTGGGTGACAGGAGACAGCATGGTATTTCCACGTGCCTCCGGAAGTCTGAATGATGCTCGCCTGCAGGCCCTACACAGCATCTCCAAGAGCTTTGACCTGGGGTCTGGAGCTGCTGGCTTCCACCACCTCTTCCCCCCATACCATATGGCCTTTGAGGAGGGATCAGGTGGGATCAGGCACAAAGCTGCCCCACCCCACCCAGCTACAAGGTTCAAGGTTCCCCCAGATACAGGGTCTCCCGCTCCTTCTCCCTCCCAGGCTCTCACCATCCCCCTGCCTTTGCTGCAGTGACCCCTCCCTGAGAAGCAGTGTGGCAAAATGGAAAGATTACTTGGTGTCAGGAAGCCCTGGGTTCGAATCTCAGGTCTGCACTTCCTTGAGCAAAACACTTAGCCTCGCTAAGCCTCAGTTCCCGTGCCTGGAAATCCCCTTCGCCGTGTGCAAGAGGCAAGCGCACGAGGAGCTGGCGCGATGTGCAGTCTCTGTCAGCAAGCCGCCTCTGAGTCAGGGTTTCGTGCGTGGCAAAGCAGCTTCCTCGCTGTGAACGGTTGAAAAGCCAGCCCTTGACACAAGCAGCCGCCTCTCACTGACAAAACGGGGCTGATGATGATAATATCTACCTCACAGGGCTGCTGAGAGAAGCAAATGCAACTGCGTGTGCAGAAGTGCCTTGGGAACTGCACCGAGCCTGCCCAGCACGGTGGCATTGTCATTCCCAAAACACCCTCGTGAGGGGTGCGGTGAGCAGGGCGAGCAGAGGCACTGACATCATCTCTGGGAGTGGGACCGGAGGCCGGCAGCACAGGTGGGCCCAGGACCGCAGTGGTCCGTGCAGGCAGGACTGTTCTGAGCCTATTCCAGTCCTTGGCAAGGCACATAGTGGGTCCTCAGGAATCATGTGTTGGATGCACATGTGAATGAGGCTGAAGTCAGCCCGGTCTCCACCCCCTCTACTTGCATGACTTTTTTTTTTTTTTTAAATGACTTTCTATCACAGACCTCCACTCCCCACTGCTTAGATTAGGGGTTCTTGACCTGAGGTCCGTGAATTCCCTCCAAAATTGTACGCAGAATATAGTGTGTATTTGAAAACTTATCTTCCTAAGTAAAGGAGTGTTAGGGTCCTGCCCAGAAAAGCTTTTAAATCTACCCTGCTCAGACCTGGCTGGGTAGCTCAGTTGGTTGGAGCATCATCGCATGCACCAAAAGGTTGTGGGATTGATCTCTGGTCAGGCCACATACCTCGGTTTTAGGTTCAATCCCTAGTCACAGCGTGTCTAGGACACAACTGATTGATGTTTTCCTTTCTTTCCCTTCCCCCTCTCTAAAAATCAGTGAACATAGCCTTGGGTAAGGAATAAAGAAAACCCTTGCTTTGAAAGGTGGTCATCTACCAGGTGCTCAGTGAATACCAGTTGGAGTCATTTGGATCCTAGGAGTGCCAGGTTCCCTGTGGATTCAAAGACAACAAACAAACGGCCCCCACCTTTGTCTCTGAGAAACGCACACTGGCCCACCCGCCTGCAGTTTTTCTTACCTGCAGTTAGTTACTTGCCGTCTTTCATATGCAAAAGTCGTGATCTAACATCGTCAGGGGCTTGTCTTCTGAGTGGCTGTTCTGCACATTCTGTCTCTCTCTCGTGTCCTACCAAGTGCATTGATTCTTTTGAGATTTTTTAAAATTTAAGTATAGTTGGTATACCACCATATATTGATTATATCAGCTTCAGGTATATAATATAGCGATTCAACATTTTTATACCTTACACTGTGATCACTTAATCTCGTAACTGACTGTCACCACGCATGCTTATCACAATATTATTGACTATATTCCCCTTCCCCTTGGCATCTGCCCCCAGCCCCTCCCTCTAGCGGCCGCCCCTTTGGTTTGTTTCTGTAACTTAGATGTGGCAGGTGGGGGTCAGGGCCCAGAACCAGGGGTCATTCACTCAGCCTCATGGTATCTAAACTCAGAACGGTGATCTTCTTAAAAAAATATTCTCACTAAAAACAAATACATGTGTATGAGTATATACATGCATATACATACATATGTATACACGTTTGTTTATTGGAGGAAATCTAGAATATATAAGCAATGCAGAAATCACCTCTGATTCCACCATCCTCCAAAGAACTACTGTGAATACCCGGCTTCACCTCTCCCCACTCACCGTGGTCGACATCCGTGGAGCCCGCCCCCCCCACCTTGTGCCAGGCGCTCGCTGCCGCGCGCTTCGAGTGCCGTCACGTGGTAACCTCCTGCCTCACAACGGGCCTCCTCCACCTTTTTCCACGCACGTTTGTACTTTCTTAATTTTTAAGGCCCAGGGGATCGTACTGTTTTGCAGCCTTGTCTTTCTCCATAGCATTGCAGTTTCTTTCCATGTTATTAAATATTCATCTGTAGAGTCATTTATAACAGTGGCCTGATGTTTTATTGCAGGCAGGTTCTGTGCTTCTCAGACTGGGGTGCGTGTACCCCTGAGGGCAAAGCCACAGGATAAATGTAGCATATTCTCCTGAAGCATACATTTGATTCGAAGCTTCGGGAGGGAAAAAAAACACATTAGTATAATATCAAACCCAGTGCATATATACCATAGTATAAAACAAAGAACGCCCATGACTTTTAAAACAAAGCAGCCAAGTTCAGAATTGTGTGAACTTGTTGTTATTCCCCAAAGACGCAAGTCCTGCCTTCTAGGACGGCAGGAACATCTGAGAAGCACTGAGTTCTAGTTCAGGACCCATTTTTTACAGATGAGGCACCTGAGACCCAGGGAGAAGGGATTGTCCAAAGTCCACAGCAGGTGTGCATACCAGAGCCGACCTCACAAGGGGCCGCACCCCTTCCAGCCTTCCGTATCTGGCAGCATCCCTCCCCTGCTTTTTCAGTGGATGTGGGTAGAGACCTTGCCACCTGAGTAATTAACCCTCTGCTTATTGATAGTGGAAACTCCTGGCTTCCTGCACGATTCATCTCTTAACAGCAGCTTTTTTTTTTTTCACCTTGCTGGCCAGGATCTGAGCTGTGCGCACCTGTGGTTAGTAACCGTGGCCTTTATGTGCAAAAGGTGGAAGCGCCCCCCGGCCGCCATAGACTCCAGCAGCACTTAGACGTTGCATTTAAGGCACTGTACTGGAAGCATGTATCCACTGGTCTGTTTTGCCCAGGAAACTGGGAATCATGTGTCATCGTGATTATAATTTGACATTCATCAGGCACCCTCTAGATGCCAGGTGCCATGCTGGGTGTTTTATCTACCAAAGTGTGTGTGATTATGCCCATACATCAGTTAGAAAACTGAGTAAAACATGATCACTTACCCCTCATCATTCAGTCATTTGATTCGTATTTCCTGTAGGCTCAGATGCCAGCACTTGAGTTAGATGCTGTGGATAGTCGTCATGAACCAAACTGATACCACTCCTGCCCTTATGGACTTACAGACAAGTGGGGGAGATGATATTCCACCAGGAATTTTATAAACTGTCGTGAGTGTAATGTAGCTCAGAGCCCGTCCCACTGCCTCAGTTTAGACCCACCTTGGCCACTTATTAGCTGGCTGACCTTGTGCAAGTCTGGTAATCTCTCTGCACCTCATCTTGGTCTTCTGTAGAAAGAGAATAATCATAGTACTGACTTCATAGGGGTACCGTGAGCGAGTAAATTAGCAAACGCAAAGCCCTCAAAGCAGAGCCTTGCACATTTTGGGTGTGTTGCTGCTGGTGGAACGAAGGAGAGGCTGGAGTGCCAGGCGCGTATGGTAGAGCAGGACCTACATCTGGTGACCTCTGATTGAGTTCTGTAAGATGAATAGAAGTTAACTTGTCAAAGTGTGGGGGGTGATGGGTGGCGGGCGAGCAGAGCGTTGGAGGGGTGCTCCAGGCAGAGGAAACAGCATGTGCAAAGTACAGAGGGTGGGCTCACCTGAGGACATGCATGGCGTGTGGTGGGAATGCTGCAGGCAGGGAGCCACGCGGGGTCAGCATCTGGAGAGGAGGAGCCTGTGATGGAAATGCAGCTATTTCCGGGCCCTGGGCTCCGCACCGCCCTGTGGATCCGGTCCGTGGGAGATGCTTGGTTAGCGTTGCGTGAACCGGCAAGCACGTGGACAAACAACAACGTTGGCCTCGCGCGGTCTTGGCTGTGGGTCTTCTGTTGTTGCCCCACCAGAAAAGGAGTCCGTTGTCCCGTATACACAGTTTTATGTGGATGGTTCCATCCCCACTGTCAAGCGGTTCACGCCCTTGTTGCTGGTCCCTCTCTTTTTGGCAGCAGATTGAAAGGTGCAGGTTTGGATGGGGGCCTTCAGCATCCAGGACTCACCAAGGCTGCTGCTGGTGGAACCCCTGTGTGACTGTCAGGGCCTCACATTTAAGCTGGTGGCGTTCAGACTGTTGGAGTCATGGGGCCCTGTGTTGAAATGGTCTTAAAGGAAGTCTATTCTGTGGAACGGGGACAAGCAGAGCTTCCACGGTCCCACCACAGGCATAGGGACGCAGCGCACCTGGTAATACCTCGTGCACCTGAGGAAATATGAGGGCTCCACAAAGCACAGTTAGAAAACCAGGAGGTGAGCCCACTCTCATTTTCCAGGTGTGGAAGCTGAGGTCCAGAGAGTGGGCTTCTCTCCCAACATCACACAACCAAGGGCAGACCCAGAGCTGAATTCCAGACCTTTGATACCAATTTTACCACGCCCAGATTTTTCTCCACGCCACCCTGACCACCCCCTGCTCCTCCTCAGTCCAGGGTCTCAAGGTTGGGGAGGGGCCTGTGGCTCTGACCCCGTCCCAGGGCCAGTCCTGGGGCCAGTCCCGGGGCCAGCCAGGGCCCGGGGCACAAAAGTCACCAACCCGGAGGGCGGGCATGGGTGGGCGGCCCACGTTCACATCCTGGTTGTGCCGTGCCTTTTCTTTCTCTCGCTCTCTCTTTTAATTGAGTTTGAGGTGGCTGTTTTTTTGTTTCCTTAAGAAATGGAAAAGAATGAAGCTGCGTAAACACAACGATGTTAACTCCCTGAAAAACCTCCTGCCATTTTAACTCTGTTACTGGAGAAATAAAAGAGAAATAATTTGTCCACCCACACTTAGCTGTTTCTGACGAAGGTAGGTGAATATTGCTTTGCTAATCGAGGGTGACTGCTGGAAGTGAAGCCTCGCTGGCTGATCCTGGCTGGAGAGGAAGCCCCGGCAGCCCCGGAAGGAGCGGCCCGCCGTGGGTCGCCAGGCCCCGAGTCAGCGGCCGCTGTCCGCCTTCCACAGGTCTCCCCCAGCCGGTGGTGATGGAGGCCCTGGACCAGGCTGAAGGGCTCACGGCCTCTCAGAGAGACATGCCACCACCGCCCCCTCCTTCACCGCCCTCAGAGCCAGCTCAGAAGCCGCCACCTCAAGGCACCGGGAGCCACTCCCTCACTGTCAGGAGCAGCCTGTGCCTGTTAGCTGCCTCCCAGTTCCTGGTAAGGACCTTGCAGGCCTCACAAGGGCCTGGACAGAGTGCGGGTTGAGGGACAGCCCTCCACTTCCTCCCCAAGCTGGCCACCTGGGGGTACGGGGACATGAGGGGCCTGCTTGGTGTCCCTCAGTGACTCCCAGCCCTCAGGCTGGTGTGAGGAGAGGGCTGGGGTTCAGAGCCACAGCCTTGATAGCTAAGCCCCTCCCACCCTGCCCTCTGTAACCCCAGAAGCAGGGACACAGCACCCCCCACCCCCAAACTCTGGCCCTGCAAGGGTCTCTGAGGACTTCCTGTCTATGGAGGCTTCTCTGGGAGACTTCCCTTTTTGTGTATGTAGCTGGGGGACCCCTGGGAAGGGCTTTCCCTTGGCTCCCTGTAGTCAGCTCTCCTCCAGAGAGAGCTCGCAGACCCCCTTTGGGCACACAGCACCTGGGCCGTTCCCTCGGCTGTGCAGTCTGGACCTCGGGGGCCCAGGTCGAGGTGAGCTCTCTGGGGAGGGAGATCGGGGCAAGGAGCCCAGGCTCCGAACTCAACCCCCTGTCGCAGCTTGCCTGCGGGATGCTCTGGCTCAGCGGCTATGGCCCCATCTGGTTGCAGAATGCCACACTCCTGGAGCAGCTGGGACCCACGGTGAGTAAGCTCCGGGACCTCCAGGGTGGGAGGGAACAGTTGGGGGCCTCCCACCCCACCACGGGCGGGGGCTCTCTGAGTCCCGCAGATACTTCCATCTCCGTAAAGCTCTTCTCCCTGCTCCCCACCCTGACCTGTTTGTCTGATGTTCCCCAGGCCTGGCTGAGCGTGGGGACCTGGGAAGTCCCCAGTCTGCTGCTGGTCTCCGTGTCTGTGCTCCTCGTTACCACCCTGGTAAGGCACCTCCTGACCTGCCCTCAGTCTCCCCTCCTCTGGCCCTGAGGCCAGATCCCCATCAGCTCCCAGGAGAAGTTCTGGGTAGGGCCCAGGGCAGGGAATCTGTCTCCTTCCACCAGTGTGCTTGGCATGGGGTTGGAGCACCTCCAAAACTGATTACAGTGTTCGAGGCAGGGAGAAGACTGAAGCAGGAACCCCCACCCCCTACCAAGAAGCCCTCAATCCACAAGGAACTGAGGGGTCAGGGGCGGGAGGGGTGAGGGAGGACAGGGTGGGGGTGGAGCCTCCCATCTGCATGAGGGGCATTGCCATGCAGGTAGCTCCCAGGAGAGCAGGGCTGCTCTAGACACTGAGGGCCAAGGGGTTAGTCCCATGGGCAGCACATCAGCGAGGGGCAGCAGCGTCGTCCAGGGCCCGTGATGCCGTGTGCCTCCAACTAGGTGTGGCACCTCCTGAGGGCTCCCCCAGAGCCCCCCACCCCGGAGCCCCCTGAGGACAGGCGCCAGTCGGTGAGCCGCCAGCCCTCCTTCACCTACTCGGAGTGGATGGAAGAGAAGATGGAGGGTGACTTCCTGGACCTGGACCCCGTCCCTGAGACGCCTGTGTTTGACTGCACAATGGACATCAAGCCCGAGGCTGACCCTGCCTCCCTGACCGTCAAGTCCATGGGTCTGCAGGAGAGGTGGGAGGGGTGGAGGAGGGGTGGACTCTGTGGGCCCTGGAGCGCTCAGCCCCCAGGCAGAAGGGCAATGCCTGAGTCTGCCCCCCGGTGCCCTGGACCTCGCTGACCTCGTAGGCCAGCCAGGGCACACGCGTGCTTTCTAGTTCTGACGCACGTAGATCAGAATGCCCCGCGGTGAGTGCGCACAGATGCTGTTACTGCTCACCAGCAAACAGGCAAACAGAAGCGTGTGCGTGAGCACCCCCACATGTACACGCCTGTGCTCAAGTAAGTCTGGGTGGGTTTCTTTGCGGCAGGACTTGTCAGGGCTTTTAACGTGCTCGTGGTCAGTGTCGGTCACAGGGGGCAGTGCGTGGCCTTCGCAAAGCCGCGCAGCACACGTCACGCTTCGGGAGGTGTCAGCGCTCTCTCTTCAGAGACCAGCTGGGCGAGCCCAGTCCCTGCAGCGCGGGGCCCCCCGCCTGTCTCGGGCAGAGCACTGAATGGGGAATTGGTAAACCTGGCTGTCCTTTCAGCTCTGCTGCCCCCTTACTGCGCGAGCTTGGGCAATTCTCGTCGCCTCTCTGGGACTCGGTTTCCCTTTCCGTATGATGAGGGCCCTCCCTGTTCTGGGCCTTTAGACACTGAACACAGTAGAGATTGTCCAGGGTAGACACCCTTGCCCCCCGTGCCGTCCTTGGAACTCCCTCTTCTCCCGCCGGCCGAGAGTCCTGGCCTCTCCTGGATGAGGTGTCCTTGACTCACTGGCAACCTCATCCCAGACTGCCAGGCCCAGGACCAAGATACAGAGGGCCGAGCCCTGCTTCGCTGATGTAGGCAGGTCCCCTCTCTCTGGGAGCTTCCTGGGGGCCACAGGGCTGGGCACTGCTTCCAGTAGTGACAGGGGAGAGTCCAGGGAAGGGCTGTGTTAAGGTGCCTCTGATGGAACCCTTGGAACTGGGGCCCCCCACCCCCCGCCGCCCCCACTCAGTCAGCTACTGCACCGCGGGAGGCGGGGAGTCAGGCCTAAGCTGAGACTTGCGTTCCTTATGTCAGCGGTGCTATCACAGCCCCTCTTCGCCCCTTGGAGCCCACTCTGTTCCCGCCCCTGATCTCTCTGCCCTTCAGCTTCCCTCTCCAAGGCCCCCAGCCGACGCCCCTTCCTGCCCCCGAGGCTCACGCCCCTTTCCCTGACCTTTCAGGAGGGGCTCCAACGTCTCCCTGACCCTGGACATGTGCACGCCTGGCTGCAACGAGGAGGGCTTCGGCTACCTGATGTCCCCCCGCGAGGAGTCTGCCCGGGAGTACCTGCTCAGTGCCTCCCGCGTCCTCCAGGCCGAGGAGCTCCACGAAAAGGCCCTGGACCCCTTCCTGCTGCAGGCAGAATTCTTCGTGAGTCCCCTGAACCGGCCGCGCCACCGTGGAGTCGGGTGCCCAGAATTCAGCCTCTGATAGATGAACGTCATTTCATTATCACCTCTCCGGCGGCCTTGGGCAGGCTGCTTCCCCTCTGGGCCTCAGTTTCCTCATCTGGAAAATGGGGGTAAAAACAATGGGCATGTTGCAAGGATTAAAGGGAACACTAAGGTGTGCAGCGCGCCCGTCCTGGTGGTCAGTGTTTAGTGGCGTTCCCAAGTCTTCAGTGCTCAGTCCTGAGCTTGGAAAGCCATAGGGAAGCCTTGTCTTCTAGCTGCCGCTTTCTCACCCTCCCGCCCAGCATCACCAAGCGTGGTTCCTGCCCCTTTGAAGTCTCCCCCCCACCCCCGTGGCTGTAGCTTAGGGTGCTCCTAAATACCTCCTCTTTAGATTTCTGCGGCAGCCTCCAGCTGCCTGTTGGACTTCGAGGGACACAGTAAATGACACCCCACTTTTACCTGCCAGCATGCTCACTCAACCAGTTAAAAGCTAAGACCTAGGAGATCACAATATTGCCTTCATTTTGGTTGATAAGGACCAGGTTTAAAGTGAGGCTTAGGTATGTAGCGACAGTGAGCTTCCGAATACTCCCAGAATTAAACTTGCCACCTGCCCCAGGAGGTTCTGGCATATCCTGGGCCCCATGGGGTGCTCCTGTAATTCTTGACAGGAGGGCCCATCAGGTTGCACGCCTCTGTGGGCAGGGTGGGAGAGGGGCCAGGAGAGTCCCTCCTAGAAGAAGCAAGAGGGACGGGGACCCAGGGGCCTCCCTCACAGCCCCCTTCGCACCCAGCCGCCCTGCTCCCTCTCCGGACCCGATGGCTCTCTGAGAAGACCTCTGTCACCCCGTAAACCACGGCTCCCCATGCCACAGAACTTAGCGTGGTCTGCATTACCTGAGCTGGGCCAGCCCCAGCGCCCTTTTCTCAGCCCCTGTAGAGACTGTCCGCTTCGAACTAGGCCAGCTCCCCTCTCCCACGTCATCCCCCACCCTGGATGCCCTGAAAGCCTCCCTGGACCACCCAGCCCCTGCTGCTGCTCCAAGTTCCCACCCCCATCCCTTGAAGAAAGGCCTTGCGCCTCTGTCATCTCCTTTTCAGTGGGGCATTGTGGGTCTTGCCCAGAGAAAAAGGCACACAGCCTGCACGCCCACTCCACGGGCGCTTTTGCCCGTTTTTACTCTTTTGAGTCTCGCAGCAGTCCTGGAACTTCAGAGCTGTGACCCGCATTTTACAGCACAGGTACTTAGTGTGACCAAACACAGTGGACCCACTAAGCATGGACGCTGTAGAATTATATATGGTCAGATGCTAACCTGTGTGGGCAGATAAAAAGGGAGTGAAGAGGCGAGAGGCATGGGGGAGTCATCCCAAAGGCTCGGGGGTGAGACTGATATAGAGAATTGAAGGGGGTGCTCCCTGCAAGTGGAATGCCATGAGCTCAGACCTGGAGGCCAGATGGAGAAGGACATATTAGCAATGGGAAGAGACGGGCATAACTGCAGGGCAGGTCTCTGAGAGCCTCTGGTGGTAAAGAAAGACCCCAGAAGGCTTCACATGCCAGGCAGAGAAGTCCCGACTTGAAGCTCTTGACACAGAGAGTGGGAGGTGCAAAGACAGCCTTGGCAGCTCAGGAGGTCCCTGTCCTGTGAGAGAATCAGGGAAGGCTTCTTGGAGGAAGTGGCATTTAAGATGGACAGGACACAAGGAGATGAGGATGGGGTGCAGCATAGAGCGAGCAGTTCAACCCAAGGTCCTGACATGGGGATGTCTAGGGTGGGAATATAGACCAAGAAAGCCACTCAGTTTGGCTGCAGTACAGGGAGTGTAGAAGATGGTGGTGATTGACCAGGTCACTTTTCAAACTCTTGTTCTTGTTCATCACCCGTTTATTGAGCTGCTATTATGTGCCAGACTGGCCCTCAGCAGACAGTATTGGTAATGACATTTGTTATGCACTTGACGAGAGCCAGACCCTGTTCTAAATGCTGTTTGTGTGTGCATCGACTCATTTAGTAGTAAATGGTGAATGAACGCACGCACTCCTGCCAGCCCCTGGGCGGGACGTTGGGGGCACAGCAGCCCCCAGATTCACACGTCTGCGAGGGCCAGCCCCCAGCCGCTCACACCGCTGTGTCCTCCTGCAGGAGATCCCCATGAACTTTGTGGATCCGAAAGAGTACGACATCCCCGGGCTGGTCCGGAAAAACCGGTACAAAACCATCCTTCCCAGTAAGTACTCACTCCCCCGGGGCCGGGGGGTCGGGACGGGCTCAGCTTCCCTGGGGGTGCCTTCACCCTGAGGAAGACCTTCACCCAACAGCTGGGCCTCCAAGGTCACAAGAGAGGGGGGAGGGTGGCAATGCCCAGTGAAGGGAGCCCCCTCCCCCGCCCCTGAGGGCAGCGGTTAGTTCATTCCTTCACACGGCACTCTCGGACCCTTGCCCTGGCCAGGCCTTGCGCTGGGCTCTGTGGAAACCCGGAGAGAAGGGTGCCAACAGCATTAGCTCCTACACAGGCGTGGTGACGAAGAGCACTTTCACGTCCCGTGCCTCTTCAGGCTGGGCAGACTGGGAGGAGACGTGACTGAGGCTCAGAGGGGTCGCTGGCTCATCCAAACTCACGTAGTCTCAGACCAGGCCTCTGTGACCCCGGGACTGGGCCCCTGTGTCTGCCTGGAGCTCAGTCTGTCCGGGCTGTGCATCCTCACAGGCAGAGCCGCCCCGCGAGGGAAGGAGCCTCCTGGCAGGTGCGTAGGGATTGCCGCCTAGGGGTTTTCCTTCTTTGGGGGCGGTTGGACCAGGTGACCCGATGTTTCTCTTTCAGCCCTGGGGTGTCATTTTCAAGTATTGCAATAACTTTAATCAATCCCCTGTCTGTCTGTCACCCTGCGGAGTGCTGGCCCCGGGCCCCAGGGCTAGCTTGTGGGGGGTGACTTGTTGAAAGTGAATCCCCACAAACCTACTCCACTCAGTTTATGGAGTGACGAGGCTTTAAAAAGCAGTTTTGCCATCAGCATCTTCAACAATATGTAAGATGTCATGACTTATTTTTAACTTTTAAAATAGCAACTTGTGGTTGCTATGGTTACACAGTCTCTAGGTAGTTCCAGTTCAACGAAGCGCCATGTAAGGCCGGGACGCACTGTTCGGGCTGCTCACCTCTTCCCCGTCTTGCTCCCCCACAGCCTTCTAGCTCTACCCGGGGGAGGGGCTCGGGCACCCCAGAACCCGGGCCTCCGCGGGCTGCTCAGCAAGGCCGCTGAGGGAGGACGGCGTCAGGCCATCCCGCGGCTTGGTCCTGGATTGCCGAGAGGCCTTGAGCCACCCCGAGCCCCCAGGCCTCCGGGCCCAACAGCAGAAGCTCTCTGTGACCACAAGAATGGACCCTGTGCCCCAGGGACCGGGAAAGGGAGCAATGGCAGAAGGCAGGCCAGGCTTGGCAGAGGCCCCTCTCAGCCCAGGACACCCTGAGGGTCGTTCCTGCATTCTTTCCACTCCTGTTTCCTGAGCCCCGCCCCTGGGGCTGAGAACTCAGACGTGAATGAGGCCCGGACCATGCACAGGGAGCTCACAGGCTCGTGGGGGACAGGGCTCCGTGGACAGTGACAGAGTGACCGGTAGCCCAGCAGTCAGCACGAGGACAAGGTGCAGGAGGGCACTTTCTGCCCACTTCGCCCCCGTGCCCTGAACTCCAGTCGTGCCCTGCACGTCACAGATGCGCCCCCATCTGCGGGAAAGGGCATCTCTCAGATCTGGCTCTCCGCCTCCGTCCTCACTGTCAGTGCCTCTTTAGGGGCGGGGAGTTGTTGCCCAGTTTCGAGGGTGTCATTTACATGGGCTGCATGGAGAATTGATGCCCCTGGCGCTGGGCGGGGCGGGGCAGCCCGCTGAGTCCTGACACTTCTCACTGGGATCACCGCAGCAGTCTACCTGCCTGACTCCCACAGCCCCGCCCTCCGTCCCCCCTCCACCCGGTCACCCAGGTGATGCAAAGCCTCCTCAAATACTGTCCTGTCACCCTGGAATCCTCCAGTTTAGGTCCAGCCTAGTGAGCACAACCCTTTGTCAGCAGGTTCCTCTCCAGCTCATCCCTCACCAGCCCCGCCCTGCCCTGTGCACCCTCAGACCTGGCCCAGGTACCACCTCTTCCAGAAGCTAGGGTTACACTGTAGTCCGCCAAGGCCACAGCTCCCTCTGCGTCCCTGGGCCCCAGTGCTCACGGGCCACACGTTGCCCGTCTTCCTGTCCAGCGCTCGGGGCAGGGCCGACGTCCTGTTTATGTAGGAGTTTCCGCACTCCAGCACAGCGCCAGGCACAGAAGCAGTGCCATCAGAGGGCCCACGGGACCAGTCCCATCCCCACAGCGGTGCTGGCGTACTCTGGCCAGTGCCCACTTCTGGCACCTAATCTGAGCAGGCACTGACCAGGGGAAGGCAGATGGCCCATGCGGCACCTGCCGCTCTCTGCTGCCGGTCCCCCGAGCGCCCCTCTGCTTCCCCTCTGCTCCACTGCTGACCCCCTTCCACGCCCCTGTCCGCAGAGCTGCCCCTCCACCTGCTCCCACCCCCAAATCACCTGCCAAAACCTCAGGCGCTGGGGCGGGGCACACTAGGGCCAGAGGTTCATGTCTTTTCTCCTGCTGGGTTTGGCATCCTTTTTACCCGTTAACTTAAGGTAACACCTGTATAGATGGCAGTAACAGCAGCAGCTTTCTGTACGGTCCTTTGAGCTTTACAGGAGTAATCAGGTGATGGTGAAAGGGATGTCCCCAGGCTACAGATAAGGCAGGAGGGAGATTAGTCCACGTGGACACAGCCAGTACATCGCAGCCAGGACAAGAACCAGGCTGTCTGGCTCAGTGGTGTAGGCGCTGAACCCCTCCCCTATGCTTTGAGAGCGCCTGCTATGCAGCCCTCCCTAGACAGGAGAAAAACAGAGGCCCAGAGAAGGAGTAAGACAGTGAGCTGGTGACAAAGCCAGACTACAGCCAGGCCCCAGGCCCCAGCCAGCTTTGTGCCCACCCCCCACAGTCTCCATCTCAGGCCCAGCCTCGGCAGGCTGACAGAGCAGCCCGTACAGGGAGGCCGGAGCTGGGACAAAACAGATTCCACTCCAGGAAAAAGAGCAGGATGTTATGAGAACTATTATGATGGGATTTGACAGGCGAATGGATAGCAACGGGAGGAGGAAAGACCTCTGCGTGCACACGTGTCTGCTGCTGAAACCCAAGTCTCGTTTCCCGCGAGGAGGGCTTTGCTCCTCTTGCCTACCCCAGTGTTCTTCCTCGGCTCCCATCCCCCAGATCTTACAGCCCGTTCTAGGTGGAAAGCGCTTTACGGTTTACATAGCACTTTCACAGCTGTTTTCTCACTTATCTTCCCAGCAATCCTAGGAAGTAGGTCTCTTTATCCCATATTCACAGACAGGGAAACTGAGGCTTAGAAAGGCCATGTGCTTTACAAACGTACACAGCACGCTGGCGAGAGTGCGTACTCAGACTCTTGCTGCCCCTGCTGTCTGGGATGTGTACCCCAAGCTCTCTTCTCTTTGGAACATGAGGCACAGTGTGGGCTGTTTAAGAGCCATGGGCAAGGGGCCGGCATTGGTGCTACAGAGGCAGAGTCCTGGGGCCTTGCCCTCCACCCTCCTCTTCATCGTGGGCCCTCACCTCCTCAGTGGGCCGTGGGGAGGGGCAGTGTTTTGCTACCGAGCTGGGGAAGGAGGAACTTTGAGTCCCAGAAGAAATGTGGGTACCCTGAATGGGCCAGACAAGGTGGGCGCTGCCCCAGGGGGATTGCACCTGTCAGACCCAAGCCTCACCTGTCTTCCCCACCGCAGACCCTCACAGCAGAGTGTGTCTGACCTCACCAGACCCTGACGACCCTCTGAGTTCCTACATCAACGCCAACTACATCCGGGTACGTAACCCCATCCCGCCAGCCTCTCCCTGAAAAGGACGTCCTGGATCTGGGTGCTGGAAGGCATTATGGATGACATTGCAGACATACAGTGCAGCCCACGCTGGTGGGCTCCGTCCTCTGGGCTTGTTCCTCAGCCAGGGCACCTGCTGCCAGCCCCCCGGGAAGAGCCTGAGGGTGGGGGCTGGGCCCCGGGAACACTGCGCCTGACCCTGACAGCCTGGGCTTGGTTGGCCGCAGGGCTACGGTGGGGAGGAGAAGGTGTACATCGCCACCCAGGGGCCCATCGTCAGCACGGTCGGCGACTTCTGGCGCATGGTGTGGCAGGAGCACACGCCCATCATCGTCATGATCACCAACATTGAGGAGATGAACGAGGTGGGCACCCCATGCCGCTTCCGGGTGTCACTGCTCTGAGCCCTCGCTGCGCCCCTTGCTCCCGTGTCCTCACAAGCTCGTGAGTCAGCACTGTTCACTCCACTGTAAAGGTCAGGGAGCAGAAGGCTCAGCAAGATGAAGTCCTTTGCTAGGGCCACACAGATGGTCCGAGGCGGAGCCTGGAGCTGGCCTCTCCGCCTCCAGCACCCGTGACCTCCACCGGGATGTCCTCCTAGGTTGCCAGGGCTAATGCTGGCTACTTCCTTACCCATAACAACCCATTTGATTGAACCCCTAGAAAAGCCCTTCAAAATGGGTATGACTAAATTGGGACCACTGTAATAGCATCATCGATAAAATATAACTTTATAAAGTGGGCATTACTCCCATTGCCCAGATGCGGAAACTGAGGCTCAGGGAAGGGAAGTAACTTAAAGGTTAGGAAGCTGAGATGTGAACCCACTACTCTAACTGCAAACCTGTTGCCGTTTTCTGTCTCTCCCCGCTGGCCCTGGAGGGGCACTGGGGAGAGTGTGGCTGGGGGACGCGGGTGCGCCACAGCCTGATCTTGGTCCCCTGCAGAAGTGCACCGAGTATTGGCCGGAGGAGCAGGTGGTACACGACGGTGTCGAGATCACCGTGCGGAAAGTCATTCACACTGAGGATTACCGGCTGCGACTCATCTCCCTCAGGGTGAGGCCGGGGGCTGGGCTAGGCTGGGAGGATGGGGGCAAGGGCACTGCTGAGGGCATCACAGAGAACAGTGCTCCAGAGTCCACTCTAGCTGAAGTCAAGTCCTGTGTCTTCCAGGATTTCCTGATGAGCAGGGATGAGGGAGGGGTGAATGGACTGGGGCGCAGAAGCAGGGCCAAACCTCATTCGTCTTTCATGCTGTTGGGTTCTCTGTATGTCTGCACTGTCATTCATAATGCCTTGCAGCACCCAGACCCAGGACTGGCTGGATAAGGGGTCTCCAGCTGCCTCCAGTACTGTCTGTATAAGACCATGGTGACTGAGATCCTGGCTACAAGCATCCCTTTTACCTGGGCTACAGGCTGTGTAGCCTGTAGAGCGCAGTCTGTCCACCAGAGGGCAGGCACGCCTTGCTGCATTGGGGTTGCACAAGGAAGTTGTGATCACAGAAAAGGGAAAAAAGACACAAAATATGAGCAACACAACATAGCCCAGAAAAGTGGGGGAAGGCATCCTCCCAACCTGAAGTTGTGCTTCTTCCAAGAGCAGCATAATAGAGGAGACTGTGCCTTTGGAATCAGGAGGATCAGTGCATTATCTTTTTGAGAAATGATAAGAGCCAGGTTTGGGAAAGGTGGGACCACTCCAATAGCCCCAAAGGCTGGAAGAGGTGAGCTGGGCACCAGGAAAATGATGCCCTATCCAGAAACAGCTTGGGAAGTCCAGTGGAGCTGGCGGCCACAGGGCCCAGTTCCAGGCTTGAGCCCTGTCCCTCCCAGCTGCCCCCTCTCCCACTGGAGAGGCTGTGAGGTGGCATGTCAGGGAGCACTCGGTTCCCAGAGGGCAGTGCCCACCTGGACAGCTCTGAGATACAGGCCTGGCCGAAGGGCAGAAAGGGCCCGGAGGTGGGGGGCAGAGGCTGTGGTAGCTGTCACAGCCCGGTAACTCAGGGGACCAAAGAACCAGTTTCCTGTTTCCCCAGGAAGAGAGGTTGGGAGGAGGTGGGGCTGCCTCATCTTCTCGGTGCCCCAGGACTAGTTAGGGAAGAACCAGGGCAGCTTGGGGTTTGGAGGCATTTACTGCAGTCCATAAGCAGTTATATGCACCTGCACTAGCCTAGTTCTTGGTAGGGTACTGGGAACAGAGCTGACTAAAGCCTGTACTCTCTTCTCCTCAAGGAGCACCCATAAAATGGCAAGCACTGAGCTAGAGATAGGTAAGGACACAGAAGAACAACACTCTGCCTGCTGGGGTGCTCTCTCTGTCCTCAACCCTTTGTTCTTTCTGAGGACTTCCTGGAAGTGGTGATGCTGAATGGAGTTTTGAAGGATGAGTAAGAGTTGACCAAGGAGCAAACAAATGGTGCTTTTTTCTCTGCACTCCAAGCAGAGAAGAAAGTAAGGGCCTGGAAGTTAGAACATCTCAGTGTGTGTGTGTGTGTAGCAGAGGGTTTATCTACACACCATTTGAAATGCGGGAGTGTTAAGGACTAGCACGTGGGGGCGGGAACAGGCCCGGAAGGGCCGACCCCGCACAGCGTGTCGTGTTTGCCAGGCTGTGCCAAGGGGACTGGGTTTCGTTCAGGGAGCAGGGAGAACATGGAAGGTTTCTGAGCAGTGGGTCCAGATCTGCGCTGCAGACAGAACTTGTTGACGGGTGTGGAGATGGGAGAGTCACGGGCAGGGAGAGAGGCCTGCCCAGGGGAGAGATGATGAAAGCCAAAGTGGAAAAGCTCGGGGTGGATTGGGGCAGGGAGAGGAGGGAAACACTTGGTGGGGTGGGGGGAGGGGAGCAGGCCAAGCCCCAAGACAAGAGGAAGGAGCTCTGGTTCTGTGACTGTGAGGGTCTGCTAAGATACGGAGCTGGGAGACAACGCCTCTCTTGGATGATGCTGGAGTAGCTGGGGCAGAACTGAGGTGAAGACCAATGCCGACCCCACTCACCAGCCGCCACTACCAGACTGGCTTTGGGTCTCTGTCTGGTGCCACTCTGCAATGTGGCGTAGGTGGCAGAGGCCAGAGGTCCCACTCCCTGTGTCCTCCCTCCTGTGTTCTTCCTCCTCCCTTCCCTTCCCCATCTCCGGGCTGCCTGATGGGCTCAGAGAGCTCATGTGTCTCTGGGGCGGGCCTCTGTCTCCTGGACAGAGCGGGACGGAAGAGCGAGGCCTGAAGCATTACTGGTTTACGTCCTGGCCTGACCAGAAGACCCCAGACCGGGCCCCCCCACTCCTGCATCTGGTGCAGGAAGTGGAGGAGGCTGCCCAGCAGGAGGGGCCCCACTGCGCCCCCATCATCGTCCACTGCAGGTGGGTCCTCCCAGCCACCCGCCAGGGCAGGGCAGCCCCACCCCTGCTGCCCCGCCCCCTCACCCCACCCATCCCCTCGGCCCTCAGCGCAGGGATTGGGAGGACTGGCTGCTTCATTGCCACCAGCATCTGCTGCCAGCAGCTGCGGCAGGAGGGCATAGTGGACATCCTGAAGACCACGTGCCAGCTCCGTCAGGACAGGTCAGCCCACGGGCAGGGCAGGGGCACATGGAGAGCTTGAGCCCTAGGGGTCGAAGGGAGAGACTGACACATGCTTGGGGCGAGGGGCAGGAGCACACTGGGTAGGACCGGCTGATGGGGTAGGGAAGACAGGTAGGTGGCGGGTGTGGATCTGAACGGCTGGCGGCTGCATGGAGAGGAAAGAGAAGCAGCTGCTGACCCGAAGGGCGGGGGCTGAGTGGTGAGACACACCATCTCTGTGCCTGCCGTCTGTGCCAGAGCTGGGAGGGACAAGGAGGAGCAGAGGGAGTGGCTGGCTAGGGTGGCCTCTCCGAGCTGCACGAGACAAGCCCTCACAAGTGGTTGGTACTCCATGGGCTTGGGGGCACCCGCCCACAGCCCACCCCTCAACAACCCACCCCCGCTGTGCATCTCTGCCGGGCAGGGGCGGCATGATCCAGACCTGCGAGCAGTACCAGTTTGTGCACCATGTCATGAGCCTCTATGAGAAGCAGCTGTCCCGCCAGTCCCCAGAGTGACCTCCCTGCCCCCTTGAGGTCCTCCGGGCACCACCCAGCCTGAGTCTGAGCCCTCACCCCAGCCGCACCTCCAGGGCCCTGCCTCAGGTCCTGGCCTGCTCCCTGCCCCCCGCACCCCCCCCGCCCCCCCGGCTTCCTTCTCTCCAGCCTGGCCCCTGCCCCCTGACATAGCTCTTCCTACTGTATATACTGGGGGTGGGGCAGGGTGGGGGAGGGACGTGCCAGGCCAGGCCTGGGGCCCCAGGGCCTGACCCACACCACGCGGACCTGGGGCCCTAGTTTTTAACGACGGTTCCATTGCTACTTGATTCAAAATGTTTCTGTGCCGCACTCCAAGTGTCCTGCCACAGGGTGTTCTGTCTGTCCATCCATCTCTGCTGTCTGTACCGGACACTGTGTCTCCTCGGCCCAGGAAAGGGGGAACGAGCCCCAGCCCCGGCGTGGCCCAGCCAGCGGTTCTCGGCACGGGCCCCCACCCCCCTTCCTCCAATGGGCAGATGGCACTTTGCCCCCAGTTATTGGGACAGGGTGAGCAGAGGGCCTGAGGACCTGGAAGTCAGACACGGGGAGCTCCCAAGTGGAGAGAGAGGTCTCTGCCAGGGGCGAGGTCTCTGGGTCGGGGTGGGGGAACGTCACAGCCTGGAGGGCCTCTGGGTGTCTGTCAGGTGCCCTCAGGAGGCAGTGAGCAGCCTGGGAGGCTTGGGGAGGAAGGGAACAGATGAGGACTGTGTACCCAGAGGGCCTGGGCCCCAGTAGGGGTAAGAGGGCGAGGGGGAGCTCCAGGGTGGGGTGGGGACTCGTTCCCAGATCTGAGCGAAGCGTTTCTCTGTCACTGTGGGAAGCCTTCCCAGAAGTCTTGCTGCGTGTAGCTCTGTGTATGTTCCCGTGTCCACGTGTGTGTTGAGAGCCCGTCAGCAGGGCATGCATGACTCTTTGGCAACATGTGTTATCTTGGAGCCACATGTTTTTATCGCTGACTTTAAATATTTATTCCACGACAGACAGAGACATTTGGTGTCTTTTTATAATTTGCTCGTGGTCATTGAATAGAGCAATAAACAGCATTTTGAGCAAAACCAGCCTCCTGGGTCTGTGTGATTGTCTCTTCCTGCCACTCCATGCCTCCCTATACTGTCTCCTCCTCCTCCTAGTGTGCACACGTGCGCACGTGTGGGCACACACACAACACAGCCTGGCCCTCGATCTCCCTGACATCCCCTTGTGGAGACTGGGAGTGTGAAAAGAACCCAGGTCTGCAAAGCCAATGACATCATTAGACAGGATTCTCACCCCCACTCACCCAGTCCAGCCAGAGCCCTGGGAGTGGGGACCCTGGAGAATAGGCGTGGGAGGCTTCTACGGAGGCAGCGTGGCTGGAAGGGAATGGGCTCTGACAGACAGGCCCGAGACGCCATGGCTGGGGCAGGGAGGCTGGGAACACTCAGGTCCCCCTGCCAGGCCCCACCCTGTTGGCCAGCACACTTACCCGCGTTAGCCCTGCAGGTCCCGATGGCAGCTGCAACCCGGTAATTTCCCTTTTAAGGTCTGGGCTGAGAGTAGCCCCTCCCAAGGGGCATGGAGAATCTGTCCATGGGCTCAGATTCTGGACACTCCTGCTCTATTCTTGCCCCTGCCCCCAGGGATGCAGTAACTGTGATACCAAGGCTGGCAGGCGGAGGTCATTTTGGGGCAGGAAGGGGCCCAGGGCAGGGCTGCTGATCAGCTGGCAGGTCCTTACAGGGACCAGAACCCTGCGTGGGCTGGTCAAGGGTCTAGCCACACAGGTACACCACATGGAACAATAGGGAGTGGCTTGAACAGCCGGGATGGAGGTCAGGAGTAGTCGAGATGCTGTCCAGCCACCCTGCAACGGCAGGCGGGGCCTCCTGCCCTTCCTCCCAGACTGGGGGATTAGGCTGCAGGAGTGGGTAGGGCTCGGAGGGCTAGCATTTCCCTCTCCTCCCCCGGGGTGGCCCTGTGAGGCCACTCCAGCTGTGCAGGCTCCACACAGATAAGTGGTGCTCCCCTGGATCTGTGCAAAATGGCAGAGCCCCTTGACCTTCCTGGTGGACTGTGTGTGCACATGCCCATGAGCATGTGTGTGCACAGGCTCACACACACACACACACACACTGCCCTGGGCCCTTCGGCTCAGGTGGTTCCCACCCAGCAGCAGTGGGGACAAAACCTCTGTCACAAGGGAGTGAACGAGTAAAGCACCCGCAGAGGCTCCCTGCTGCCCATGCCCAGCACTTCCTCCAGCCTTAGTGCCAGCCTCCCGTCCCCTCACCCCCACCCCCACCCCAAAGCAGTGTGTCATCTAGCCGGGGCAGCTGCAGGACCTGATTAGGGAATTGCCCCCAGGGGCCAGACATTTAAGGAACGGGCAGCCTCACGGTTAAGGCAAAGGAAGAAGACTGGCTAGTCTACAGCCTCGGTACTCGCCTCGCCTCCAAAGCCCTGGACACAGTGTTTGAGTGTGGGGAGAGACTGGTCACAGGAAGGAAAGAAGGGCATCTGAAGGTAAGAAGCCCCTCAAGAAGGGGCAGAGCCTGCTACCTTCTGAACCCAAAGAGGGACCGCAGGAACTGGGACAGAGGTGGTGTCAGAACCCAGAGGGAGAAACAGGGCGGGCGGAGCTCCATCAAGGGGGTGCGGATAGAGTTTAGCCTCGAACTGCCTAGCTCAAAACAGGGCTTGTGGGGTCCCGGGAAGGGCGCTGAACTGGGCATCGGGAGGCCGGGACTCTGGTTGGGGTGACCTTGGGCAGGTCCCACCTCTCAGGCTTCGGTTCCCTCCTGTGCAAAGCAGAGGTGGAAGAGCTGCCGCGCTGGTCAGGTCAGAGGTAGGTGCCTGCGTCCGTTGAGATGCTGTGTAGCTGTTAACAGGAATGGGGAAACTTTATGAACTGGGTGGAGAGACCGCCAAGGTGTACGAGGTGAAGAGGGGGCTGAACAGTGTCTATAATAGGCCGCCTTGCGTGTAGAAAAGGGGACGAGGACAAAGCTGTTCGTATTTTCACAAAGGAACCTGGAGACCGCCGGTGCTCACCTGCTGCGGGAGGGTTGGGAGGTGGGGGCTCGAGAGTGGACAGGAGCCTCTGCATAAAGATGTTTATGTTCTGTTACTGTTTCGCTATGTGACTGAATTACCAATTCAGAAAAAAGTGTAAGAAGTAAAAACTCAACCTCTGTCTTTACTTCGTCACAAACGGAAGAGCTGTGGAAGTGAGCCGTCTTCGGTCTCCGCATTCCCCCAACGCCAGGGGTCCCCAGGGCCCAGGAGGAAACTGCACAGCTCCCTCCCGAGGCTGCTGCATCACGGCTTAGTCAGGAGGCTCCTTCTTAGGTCTGACTTCATTTCCTTCTGATGAAATGCCAGCGCTGCCTCCCGAGTTCCATGGAGCTGTCAATAGCTACCCACAGCTCACTCGGTTCGCCACATAAACCTGAGCCCTGCATCCTCTCTCCCAGAATTCGGAATGGTTTGGGACTGTTCAGTGGGGGATGAGCCCATTGGTCCTTGTAACCAGGCTGGGAAAGCGGGATACAAAGGGATGAGAGGGGCCAGGGAGAAGAGGCTTGCTTTCTGACTTCTCGCCCCCCGCCCTAGGGCACTGTCGTTGTCCCTTATGTCCACCTGCCTCGTCCCCTACACATGCGCACGCACACACGAACATCTCCGAATCTCCCTCCTACTCCCTTCCTTGCCCTTCCTGGCCTCATCCTCTCCCTGTCCTCCCAGGTGAGGGCCCAGGTCTGCGGTCACCATGACAACCATTCACCACAAGCAGATGATGCAGGAGCATGTGTCCATGGAGTTCTCCAGCTCCACCACCCACGTGCAGACCTTCTCGCAGACAACCAAGATCGTGGGAGGCAAGTGGAGTGGGGAGGCGGGGTCAGCAGGGGGCAGTCTTCCTCCACATCCAGCCCCTGGGTGGCCTCAGTCTTTGTGACTGCTGGGCCCCTTGAGAGCCCGAGACACTGAGAGCTGCTCTCTCCCATCCTGTGCTTCTAATCTACGCTTTGATAGAGCTTCAGCCAGCGTGGCTGGAGGTTCACCCACAGATCAGCTCTCCAGGAAATCAGCTTAGGAAAAACCCGTCACACGGCTGTGTGTGAGTGCCTGATGAACTCTTAAATGCTTGAGGAACTCAGAGCCATAGGTAAACACCTGTATCTCCAGTGGCAGGATTTCAGCATTGAGGAAGTTAGGGAGGTAGCCTCCTTGCCTACATAGGAATAATGCTGACCCTGCTCCATTTAGGAGTTAGAAGACTTTGAACTGCCAGTGGAGAGAGGGTGAACAGACAAACAAGTGACCTAAGCTTCCAGGCTCTCAGCCCCCGGGGACCAGACCTGGGAGAGAGAAAGCTGAGAAATGGTCTCCGAGCAGAACAGATTGTTTCAGTCGTGTCTCTAGGGAAAAGTGATTTAAAGACGGCCAAGCGCCAGGATATTGAATATCCATCCCCCCAGCCATTGCCCCTCCCGCAAAGTCCTGGAGAGACTGTCCTTCACAGTCCTCTGTGCACAGAGGTCAAAGCCAGATAAACACGCTCTATCCCAACCCCTCCTGGTCAGTGAGGCAGAGCAAATAGACGGCAGAAACTTGAGACCAGAAGTTGCAAATTCAAGTGATTATGGAGTAACCCTTAGCGCTGGCTGCACGTCAGAGTCCCCTTAGCATGGCGGGCGGTGAGAGGAAAGGGAATGGAAAAAATCGCAATACCTGAGTCTCACCCAACTGTTAAACCAGGCGTGTGTTTCTTTTTAAAACTCTCCAGAGGTTCTACTATGCAGCCTGAGTTTAAAACCACTGACCGAGAGAGTCCAGGCAGGGAACGTCACTGTGTGACAAGGACTGAGGTGAACCAGGGAGGATGTACCCCGTCTAAAGGGCGGCCATGTTCGCCTCCCACTGGTGGTTACCGTGTGGAAATACGAGCATCCAGAAATCAGAATTTTTTTTCTGAAATCTCACAATTTTTAGAGATAGGGCTACTTTTTGTTTAAACATTGTAGAGGTCAAACAAAACACAGGCGCAGGCCAGGTGCAGCCTGCCGGCTGTTTGTCTGAGAGCTCCGGTCACTACTTAACAGGCCGCAGGGCTCCTCAACACGTTTTCCTCTTCCCAGTCGTTCAGGTTGGTGGGATAATGAAGGCACCTCCTTCCCTGGGTCATTGTGAGGATTAAATAAAATAATCTCTGAAATATGCTTAGCACTGTTCCGGACATAAGGAAAGGACTCTATGATTCAGAAAAATTGCTATTAACTCACCAGCCAACAAGATTTTGTGTAGTGTAGTTTATATTGAAAAAACAACTCCCAAATATAAAATTGCATTACCGCATTGAATACGCTCTTTCGATAAGGAGATTCCCAGATAGAGTCCCACTGGGCTGGGATCGCTTCCTGTCCCTCACTCAGGCATCACTTCTCCATGGCACTGAATGTTGAGCCCACAGAAGGGCAGGGAAAAGGCCCTCAGCGGAGGTCAGCTAGCTACCAGGCCTTGCAAGCAGGAGCAGACCAGCCCCTCCTAATGCTACTGGGGGACTTCCAAGAGAGAAGCACAAAAAATCAGGAAATTCCCAAAGAGATCTGACTGGTGTGACTCAGTGGGTTGGGCATGCACCCGCAAACTGCTAGGTCATCAGTTCGATTCCCAGTCAGGGCACAGCCTGGGTTGCAGGCCAGGTCCCTGGTTAAGGGCATGTGAGAGGCAACCAATCAATGTTTCTCTCCCTCTCTTTCTCCCTACCTTCCTTCCACTCTCTCTAAAAGTAAATAAAATTCCCCAAAGGGAAGTGTCCTTAAAAAAAAAAAAAAATAGGGCTCAGGTCTTTGGCTCCAAAACAGTGGGGGACTATTGAGGGGTGGGAGAGACATTGGCTCCCCCTGATGGTTGAAGGTTGCCATACTAGAATACAATGACCCACGGACTCCAAGGGCCTCCTTACTCGGCCAAAGCCAGTCCTGCCCACGCTGGCCTACAGTGCCCCACGATCCCCTCAAGAAAAGGCCAGCCCTCTAGTCCTGGCCTGAGCTCCGCCTGGAGCTCATTCTGACCTCTCACCAGCCGCTGCAGAGGAAGTTGTGACGAGGAAGTCATCGAGCACTGTAGAGTTCTTCAGTTTGGTGACTCGGAGCTCCAACATCCCTGAAGGAGAGAGCGTCCCAGAGTTCGTGGAGAAGCCTCATCCAGTCACGGCGCCTGAGGGTGCGTCGCCCACACCTCCTGTCTCCCCAGGTCCCTGGGTGCTTTGCTGTTTTCCCCGGTGCCCCAGCTGCCCCACCACCATCCCCACATCCCTTAATACACGAACACAGACAGCCAGGCCTGGGGTCCCTCTCCTTCCTGGGCTGGGACAGACCCCTGGGAGGAGGCAGAGAACAGCCAGAAGGTGCAGCCTGGAGGCTAAGACGTGAACCTGCGTCCTGTGTCCACTGCAGGGGATAAAGCTGTGTTCCGAGCCCAGGTGCAGGGAAACCCCAAACCCAACATCTCCTGGAAGAGGGAAAGCGGCATCCCCATCAAGGAGTCCGCCAAGATGTTCTACGACAGCATTAACAAGGAGCATGTGCTGAAGGTGCGGGGCCTGCGATCCAGTCACCCAGGGGGGCAAGAGCAGGGAGACCCCTCTCTCCTCCGGGCAAGCCGCATGTCTTCTCACCCAGAAGAGTCACAGAGAGACCCCAGACTGGGAGATGGGAAAAGAGACCATCATTGCCCTAGAGGCGGGGCAGGATAAGAGGGTTCATTCAGGAGCTGGGTCTTTCCCAGAATGAGCAGGGGACCAAAATTAGGGGTTGTTCAATCCTCCACACATGCACCCGTCACTCAGCTCCCCCCTCATCTCCCCAAATAGGCCCTCCTTTCCCACAGAAAGTCTCCCTAGGGTCCCCTCACTTGTCCTTACTAATGGCCTGACTCTGATCCAGCTGGAGCCACTGACCGCAGATGACTCTGACAACTACAAGTGCATTGCAAGCAATGAGCATGCAGATGCCATCTACACCGTGTCCTTGCTGGTGACAGAGGGTAGGCCAGCCCCCTCCTCCTGGCCCTTCTTCAGGACCAAACTCCCCTTCTCCTACCCGGTCCCTCTCTCTCTCCTCAGGTCAAGATAAAATGGATTTCAAAAAGATGTTGAAGAAGAGGTGAGGCTGGAAGCAGGCTCCTCTGTCCAGAGGCTGCCCGCCCCCCGCCCCCCCAACTCTCCAGGCTCGAGCTTCCCGAAGGCCTCTCAACGGGGCTCTGATTTAATGGCCCAAGCTCCAAGAAACCGGGGGGGGGGGGGCAGGGCGGGGCATCTGAAGGTTAGGAGAGGCTTCCTCTGTCTTCGGAGGGTGTTGCTGAGTCCAAGCTTGGCACCCACCTTCTCCCAGGGCTCCCCCTGCTCCCAAGAAAAAGCAGAAGAAGGTGACGGATGAGAAGGAGATGCTGGAGATTTTGTCCAAGGTGCCCAAGAAGGACTTTGAGAAGGTCTGCATAGAGTATGGTTTCACCGACTTCCGGGGGCTGCTCAAGAAGCTCAAAGGGATGAAAAAAGTAGAGGTGGAGGTCAGTACCCACCCGGGGGGCAGGGGTCTGCAGGATGGGCCTGGGTCAGCACACACAAACCGAAAGGCATATACTGTCTATAGCGAAAGCCGGAAAGGAGCTCAATTTACCTTTTACCTCTCCTCTCCTCACCAGTCCCTAATATACATGCATGGACTCAGAGTCAGACAGGCCTGGGTTCAAGTCCCAGTTCTACTGCTTTATTAACTGTGAATTTGGGCATCTCTCTAAACCTCAGTTTCCTCATCTGTCAAGTGAAAATTATGCTTTCCTCTTTCATTTGTTTTTGTGTTGACATTGTCATTCATTTACGTAACCAGCTTGTGATTATTATTAAGCAACTACATTGGAATTAGAAAATCTGTGTAATGGGCCCAGGTCCATGGTGACTGTCCTGTGAATGATGGTGCTTTTCTCACCTCCTCCACCCTCATCCGGCGTGTCTCCCCCTAAATCTTCCAGCTGATCAGTGGCAGGAGGTAGGGAGAAGCACAGCTGTCTGATCAGTCTAGTTGTTTCTCCCCAGACCTTTGCGGGGCTCCTCAAGCATTGGGGACACAGACTGGGTAGGCTTCAGGTGCCCTTGACACTGCCATTTTATTATCACAATCTCTCAGGCCATCCGGATTCTGAAGCCCCTGGAAGACATAGAGACCAAGATTGACACCACGGTGACCTTCGACTGCATCATGGAGCTGAAGGATCCCAATACCAAGATGACTTGGGTCAAGGTGGGGGAGCACCTCATCAGGGCCCACCCCAGCAGTATCATTTCTTCTCTGCACCCCTCCCTCTGCAGAGCCTCTCGTGATCCATCCTGTGTCCTCTCTTATATCCCATTGACGGGTGCCTGCTGATATGGTTGAATCTGCCTGGAAGCTGGGCTCTATTCTTAGCTGTTGTACCACTTTGCTATTTAATTTGAGGCATTGCTTTCCTCTCTCTATGCCTCAGTCTACCCATCTAAAAAGGCTGGATTAGATGGCCCTCAAAGTCACTGAAGATCTGTGTCCCTAAGAGAAAGCATCTAATGGCCTCATGCGTATTAGGAGTTCAGGCCTTAGGGAAAGCAGGGACCCTGGACCCCACTGAACCAGATGATGAGGCCAGAGAGATCTTAGGGGCCTCCGGTGTGTTTTAGGACCTTAGAGAGGTAGGCATGGCACCTTCCAGCTCAAACGAGTCTTGCAGACTAGTCTGAAAGTCTCCTAAACCACTTCATCAACTTTTCTATCTGCTGCCTGAGGCAGGACACTGAACCGTTGAGGATCCAATACTCCCTGGGCAAGTATGACGTGAAGCAGGTGGGCACCAAGTACATGCTGGTCATTACCAACGTGAACATGAACGATGCAGGCATCTACACCCTGAACGTGGGCGACAAGCGGATGACTGCAGAACTCAAAGTGCTGGGTATGAATGTGGGCATCAGGGGGCACCAGGAGGCCAAGGTCAGGGTCAAGGGGGAGGAACAGCCAAGGATGGGGTCCGTGGGGAAATGGAAGAGAGGACTGCAGGACTCCGCAGGAAGGCCTGCGTGGGGATGGGAGTTCGCAGAGCGGAGGGACGAGTGCCGCGGCCAGTGTAGTACAGCGGTGAAGGGCGCCGTCTCTAGCGCGAGACTACTGGGACTCAGCTCTCAGCTTCTGTCACTTATGAGCTGTGTGATTTGGGGCAAGTTACTTAACTTCTCTTTGCCTCAGTTTCCCCAACTGTAAAATGGGGAATAATTGCAGAATCTACCTATGTGGGAATTGGAAGCCTTCCTATGTGCACATTGGCTAAAAGAGTGCCTGGCACATATCCAAAACTACACAGGTGCTTTTTAAAATTGCTGTTGAAATCAGTACGGAGGAAACCATATAAACACCATGAGAGGGGACTCCAGGATTCACAAGCAGAGTGAAAGGAAGGGTACTTTCCCTAGCTGTGGGCTGCAGGAGGCCAATGGCATCTGGCTCTCTGTGTCCCCTTCTCCATGCCACTCCTCAGGAGAGACAGGGCTGCAGTCCAGTGACTGCCCCTCCTACTTTTTGCTGCAGATGAGCCACTGAAGTTCTTGGGAGAGATGAAGCCAGTGAAGGTGACAGAGCGCCAGACAGCGGTATTCGAGATCCGCCTGTCCAAGAAAGTACCTAATTTTGTGTGGAAGTTCAATGGGAAGGAGCTGAAAAGGGATGAAAAGTATGAAATCACAGTGTCCGAAGATGGTCTGACCCACACACTTAAGATTAAGGATGCCAGACTCAGTGACAGCGGCGAGTTCTCTGTGGAGGCGGGGGACCTGGTACAGAAGGCCCAGCTCACTATTGACCGTGAGTGGCTGAGCCAGTTCTTGAGGGGTGGGCTTTATGCCACAGCAACCTCCATATGGGCAGTCATCCACCCATCCATTCATCCACCCATCCATCCATCCAGCCATCCATCTATCTGTCCACCTACCTACCCATCCATCCATCTATCTGTCTACCCACCCATCCATCTTCTCTTCACAAGGCCCTGTGATAGGTACTAGAAAGAAAAGGGTTCACCTCTCCACTGACTCCCAGTCTGGTTGGAAAGGCTCATGTGGAAATGGAACTTGAACAGAAGTTCTCAAGCAAGGAGTCATCAGATACACTGGGGTCTTATTGTCAGGGGGGAAATCATGGGCCGAGAAATTATTAGCCTTTGTGACCCTAATATTATATGTTGCAACACATCACTCTTGACTGCTCACATTCTTATGACTCATTTGGAGAATTGCACATGATGGTGGTACCAAGAAGCATGTCTCACATGCGAACCACACTTGACATATGTGACATGGAGTTATTATCATTACTGTGATGGAGGGAGACACAGAAGCTGTAGGAGCCCAAAGAAGAGGCACCACCTGGCAACGTCAGAAATTATATGATCAGGTGATGGCCAAGCTTTACCAAGAACAAAAAGTAGTTCGGCCTTCAGAGAAGCGGGGAGAAGAGAGGACATTCTCAGCAGAGGGAATGGCATGTGTAAAGACTCAGACACCAGAGAGACAATGCAATTATGGCTGGAGTTACAAGGGGGCATTTATCCCACTTTACAAAAGAGGAAAGTGAGACTTCAGAGAATGAATGCATTGCATACAGTCAGCCAGATGTAAGGGACAGAGCTGGGACTCTCCCTGCCATGTGCCTCTATGAGTCACGTGTTGCATGCAAACGCACTCCATGTCCCAAGTCCCTGTGTTTTCTAGGGCCAATAAGAGGAGCAGAGCAGCATGTAGCTGCAGAAAAGGGCGTAAGAGGTTGGGGGCAGGCCCAAGTGTTTCTCTGTCTGCAGGCATCCCCATCAAGTTTGTGAGCACCCTCAAGAATGTGCGTGTGAAAGAGAGGAGCCGGGCGTGCCTTGAGTGTGAGCTGACGTCAAAGGATGTGACCCTGCGCTGGAAGAAGGACGGGCAGCTGCTGGCGCGTGGCACCAAGTACAGCATGAACCATGAGGGCAAGCGGGCAGAGCTGATCATCGAGGACGCGCAGCTCAGTGACGGCGGCGAGTACACTGTGGTGGCCATGCAGGACGGGGACCCCACCGAATACTACAGCACGGCCACGGTCACCGTGGAGGGTACACACCCACCCTGTCAGTCCCCACCAACCAACCCCCTGACCCAAACGGTTGCCTGTTCTGCACCCCTCCTGACTCCAGCCCTCCCCCAGACCGTGATCAGTTTCTGCCTCACCACTCTGACCAGCCCAGTCTCCCAAATTCTGACCATCTCTGACCTCTCATTCCTGAACATCTGTACCTCCTAGACCAGTGGTTTTCAACCAGCGTGCCAGAAGAATTTCTAAAACATGCAATACCTGACGAATTTAGTCAAGGGCACTGACCCCTTTTCCCTTAGATTGTCAAATTAAAAAAATGACAATGGCCAACCCAACAATAGCCATCTGATGTAAATGAATCAAAATTACACCTATTTCTTTTGTCAGATCATCAAAAAATGTTTTGGGGTGCTGCCAAATTTAAGTACTTAGTTTGTGTGTGCTATGAGATGAAAAAGGTTGAAAATCGCTGTCTCCCCATCTCGAACTCTATCCAAAATCCCTTGACTTCATTCATCCTTGACCTCCAGCCTCTGACTGTCCCCTGCAACCGTGATCATCCCTCACCCCTTACCCCAAGCAGCCCCTGCTCGCTAGCCCTGACCATTCCCCACTGACCCTTACCACCTGCAATTCCCAATAAGCCTGGGCATCCCACAGAGCAGCAAAACCACAATTCAACATCCCCACTCCCCTAACCACCTGTATCCCCACCATCTAGTCCCCTTCTTTGAGCACCGTAAGTGCCCGCTGACCACTCTGTGATGATAATCAGCTGCCCACCCACCTCCCGTTAGGCATCTCCCAGTCTTCCCGGTCACCATTTCCCAATGGCACAGGCTTTCCCCAAACCCTTCACCTACTTGCTTCCATCCCCACACTGACCATTCCCCAGTTGCCACTTTACCATTTCCAAACCTCCTGCTCATCGTAACTGATTTTGAGAGATGCAACACACTGGCCCCTTCCCAAAGCCCCAGCTCCTTTTCTCCCCAGAGCGTCTGGCCACAGTGAAGAGCGGGATGTCCGACGTGCACGCGGCCACCGGCAGCCCGGCTGAGCTGTGCGTAGTACTGAACGACGAGAAGGTGGAGGGTGTGTGGCTGAAGGACGGCAAGGAGGTTGGAGCAGGGGCTAGGGAAGGGGACTAAGGAGGAAGGGGTTCAGCGGGCATACACTCGCACTCATGCCCACCCCTCGCCGCCTAGATCACGGACTTGCCAGGCGTGCAGATCGTGAAGCAGGGTGCGGTGCATAAGCTCATCTTCCCCAATATGGGCCCCGAGCACGAGGGCAAGTACACATTCCGGGCCAAGGGTGCCGAGAGCGAAGCCTCGGTATTCATTGCAGGTAAGGTTGCCACCCACCGTAGACAAGCCCCAACCACGCCTGCCCCGCCCACATGCTCATAGCTCCTCCTCCACCCCTCAACGCCTGCGCTACCCCTACCGAGCCAGCCTTCCCTACCGCCCCTCCCTGCAGATCCCCCTTCCATCGACCCCTCGGTACTGGAGGCCCTCGCTGCACACCCGGTGACTGTGAAGGTGGGTCACACTGCGCACATCAAGGTGCCCTTCCGGGCAAAGCCACTTCCCAAAGTGACTTGGTACAAGGATGGTATGGAGGTGACAGAGGAGGAACGCGTATCCGTGGAGCGCAAAGAAGACCAGGCACTGCTCACCATTTCCAAGTGCGTGCGGGAGGACAGCGGCCTTATCCTGCTCAAGCTCAAGAATGACCATGGCTCAGCCACCGCCACTGTGCACCTCAACGTGCTGGGTGAGGGCAGGGCCCTGGCTGGGCTGCGCTGAGGGCACCCACCGCCCAGTGCTCAGGGGAGGAGGCAGACTGGAGACGGAGTTGGAGTTCAGGTTGAAAAAGGGATCGGAGTGCTAGCTTTGTGGCCAGAAGCCCCACTTCCAAGTTGCGTAGCCTTGGGCAAATCAATTAACCTTCCTAAGCTTCAGTTTCTCTTGTGGAACAGGGTGATTTTTTTTTTTTTAGTATCTAGTTCAAGTGAATAAAGTACATAGCAGAGTACATAGCACATAATACGCCTTCAAATGTTACTTAAGTACTGTTGTTGACTTGGAGATGAGGGCGGGGTTGGACATACGGTGGCAATGAGGTCAAAGAGAGGTGAGACTTTAGGGATGGAAGTGAGGTTGGTTGGGAAGAGCATTGGAGTTGGCGGCGAAACAGAGCGAGGGGAAGTTGGCGCAGGGTTGAGGATAAAGTGAGGCTGGAGAAAAAGGTGGAGTAAGGGTGGGAATGGGATTTGAGGTGGGCCTGAACACGAGGTTAAGGAAAGAGGTGAGACGCTGGCCTCAGTGAACTCCCATTCCACATGCAGCACACACACGCTGTCACCACCTCCTCCTACATCTCCCTCCAGCTGTGGGGCAGGCAGGTTTGGATTTCAGTTCAATTTAGCAGCCAGACTTAGCGCCTCCTCTGTGTTCTCAGTCCTGAGGACACAGAGGTGAAGTATCCCCAGCAGTCCCTCAGCCCCCAAGGAACAGAAGCTGGTAGACAGATAATTATAAAAGAAGGCACACTGTAATGCCAGAGAACACTGGTGTCCTAGAAGCTCAGAAGAGGGGGAGATCTTGTCTGGAGGAGGGTGAAGGGGGATCTGCCAAAGCCCCTCAGGTCTTCAGTCCACCACTCCCAGGCAGGCAGGAGGGTCAGGGGACAAGGATCAAGCTCTGGATCGGTCTTAGAAGGAGAGACGGTGGACCCAGGGAAGGGCGAGGGATGTGGAAAGTGCAGAATCTTGCTGTGTTCCAGTCTGGCTAGACCTCTGACCCTTGGCTCCATCTTGACCCCGCCTTCCGCCCTCAGACCGCCCCAAGCCTCCCCAGGGCCGAGTGGAGTTCCTGGAGCTGTCCGGCAATTGTGTGCACATGAAGTGGAAGGCCCCGAAGGACAATGGTGGGCGGCCTGTGACACAGTTCATCGTGGAGCGGAGGGCAGTCGGCAAGAAGTCCTGGATCAAAGTGGGCGAAGTGGACGGCAAAGTCACCAAGTTCTCCACCAACAAAGTGGAAGAGGGAAAAGCCTACCAGTTTCGTATCCTAGCGGTCAATTCGGAAGGAGTGAGCGACCCCCTGGAGACAGATGAAGTGTTTGCAGGAAATCCCATCGGTCAGTGAGGTAGCCCTGTGCTCAGCGGGGAGCTCAGGGTCAGGATGGGGCCCTTTAGCCAGAGAGGAATGCTGGTCTGCGGGGAATTCCATGGGTTCATTTCTCAAGCCACCCCATGAGACAGATGGGCTCCGGAGTAAGAGCCAAAGATCATTTCGGGGTGGGAAATCTCAACTTTTTCCAGTCAGAGCACATGCATGGCATACTTCTGTGTGTCTGTCCAAAACCGCGCACAGTTCCCAGAACCTGACTGCACGTGTTTCTCATTCCAGAAATCACCCCAACCCCCAGCGAGACAGACGTCCCTTTAGAGATCAGTGTGCATGCTAGAGAAAACCTTATCCATGCTAAGTTTTTGCCAAAGAGAATCCTTGACAACATCAACATCTCAATTATGATCAGTAATTAATTACTCACTGCACTTCCTCCAGCTGATCTCCATGTCCCAGTGTCAAGACAACACCTTAAGAACTGGGACATTGCGGGTGACGAGGTTGGGAGGTGCCAGTTGGTGATTCTCAATCTTGGCCACACGTTAGAATCACCTGAAATCTTTTTAAAATGCTGGTGCGTGTTCTCCACCCCAGGCCAATTAAATTAAAGTGTCTGCAGGTAGGACCTAGACACTAGTTACTGGTGGTGGTTTGTTTCTTTTTCTCTTCCTACTTCATATTAATGTGCAGACAGAGTTAAGATCATGGGTGTTTTTTTTTTTATATTTTATTTTCGCTGACAGTTGACATACATGATTATATTAGTTTTGGGTGCATGCCCCAGTGACTAGACATTACACAACTTAGTAAGTGATCGTCCGGATAAATCTCCCACCCCTCCGACGCCATTCATAGCTCTTAGACTGTTGCTGACTGTATTCCTTATGCTGTGCTTCACATCCCCATGACTGTAGCAACCACTTTGTGCTTCTTAATCCCTTCACCTTTTTCACCCGTGCCTTGTTCCGCCAACCTTCGAAATGTTCTCTGTATCTGTGAGTTGGTTTCTGTTCTACTTGTTTGTTCATTTCGTTTTTTAGATTCAGTTGTTGACAGATATGTATTTATTGCCATTTTATTGTCCATATTTTTTATCTTCTATTTTTTCCCTTCCCATTTCATATTAAAGTGTAACCAGAATTAAGAATCATGGGTTCCAGGTTTGTTTGTTTGTTTTAAAGGAGGGGCCAGAGGTCAGCAGAGGGCTGGGCAGTGGTCTGTGTGCCTCTCTCCTAACCTCTGCCCTCTCTCCATCCCCTGTAGAGCCCCCTGGCCTTGCCTCCCAGCCTCAAGTGACTGATGTGACCAAAGAGGCCGTGACCATCACATGGAACGCCCCCACCCAGGATGGGGGAGCCCCCGTGCTGGGCTACATTGTGGAACGGAGGAAGAAAGGCAGTAACCTGTGGGTGCCGGTCAACAAGGACCCCATCCAGGGTGAGTTCCTCGGGACAGAGGCCCAGGAGGAACTAAGGGAGGTTTTGCTGGATGAACCTGGTACCCTTGCTGCTCTGAATGTACTGCCTCCCCCAGCTCATTTGGGAATTTTAACAGGATCCCATGATCCCCATTTCACGCCCTCCTCTTCCATGCCCCCTTACCCTGTGGACCTCCCGGCCTCATGATCCCCCAAATTCCCATTTCAGGCACCAAGTGCACAGTGGATGGTCTCCTGGAGGACACGGAATATGAATTCCGAGTTATAGCTGTGAACAAGGCAGGCCCCGGACATCCCAGCATGCCATCCAACTCAGTGGTGGCCAAAGACCCTGTCAGTGAGTGCGGGGCTGCCAGGCCACTGCCCGTAGTGGAGTTAGCCCATTCACAGCAGAGAGAGAGAACGTCTTCTCTGGGAAAGTCTAACTGGGGGGGTGGGGGGAGGGGGGCGGGGGGTGGTATCAAAGTGGCTTCACTTTCTGGAAGCTGCCAGCCTACTGGAGGAAGAGAATTCAGACACATAAGAAAGCCAGCAAGTAAAGGCTGAGAACCAGGTTAAGAGGCAGATTGGAAAAAAAGGTTTTTATTAAACTCTGAGTACCTCTGGCATCACGTGAGGGAGTAGAAGCGTGGTTGAGAATGAAGTCGGGGTGCGCGAGACAGGTGGGAGGGCGCTGAGTTTCGGAGTTGAGGGGGGCCCTGCGTGTGAATGGATGTGGTGGAGATGGACGGCCTAGAGGTTGGGGTTTTGAATATAGAGGGCTTGGATGTGTAGGATATGTTGAGTTTGAGGATACTGACTTCAAGGGTGAAAGCATTAGGTCAGTGAGAGAATTGAATTTGGAGGTTGTTGAGTGCGCAAGGCCAGTATTGAGGGGAGGCTGTTAACTGGGGGAGTTGGCGACAGAAGCTGCGAAATTAGGTTTCGGGGCTGTTGAGTGTGGGCACTGGCATAGGGTTGAGGGGAGAGAGTTTGGGGGCTGACCAGATGTGTATTGCACCCCAGAACCCCCAGGCCTGGTGCAGGGCCTGCACGTGTCTGACTCCTCCAACTCCAGCATCTCCCTGGCCTGGCGGGAGCCTGCAGAGGGCGACCCACCCTCGGGCTACATCCTGGAGATGCGGGCTGAAGACACCAAGGAGTGGTCCAAGTGCACAAAGATCCCCATCTCAGGCACCTGCTACACGGTGGGAGGCCTCACGGAGAGGCAGAAATACTTCTTCCGCATCCGGGCTGTGAATGAGGCTGGGGTTGGGGAGCCTGTGGAGCTGGACGAGGGGGTCCGGGCCATGCCACCACCAGGTGAGGACGCAGAGGGCTGGGGCTGCAGGTCCCCATGTCCTAGCTTCCGAACCTTCCTCTCTGGGACCTCATTCCAAAGGGGGAAACTGGGCCGTGCTGCGATCAAGAAAAAGTCATCCATACTTACTGTGCCTGGACAGAGCCAGGGTGACCTTAGGGGCTTCCTTCCCCCTGCCCCCCACCACAAAGTCATTATGTGCCAAATAGTATCCACTGTGTGCCGGAGGAGGTGTGGGGGATGCAGAAACAAGGAAGACGCTGGACCTGCCCTCAAGGGTCTCACCTATTATTAGAGGGAGACAGATGAGAAAAAAAGTGTGTCGTAATGATGCAGGGCTGGTAGACGTCTGTTTCGCCTGTAACAGGGCCATGAAGGAGGAGAGGCTGGGGAAGGCTTTGGAGGGGAGGCTTAAAACTGAGTCTTCTGGAAAGAGAGGTCCATGCCCCAGCCTCTCTCTCCTCCATCTCAGCTGCACCCAAGTTTGACCTCAGTGCCCGGCTGAAGAGTCACATGGTGGTTCGTGCGGGGACAGCTCTCTGCATCCATGCTGCCTTCTCTGTGAGTCGTTCCTGCCCCTGGCCCCAAGTGCCCGTCATTTAGCCAAGATGGCAACTGTAGCTCTCACAGTCTCTGCCTCTGCCCCTTGCCAGATGCCTGACACTAGAGCCTGGCAGGAGACTCCTCAGCACTGGGGGAGGGCCTGTCCCCCAATACCACCTGCATGACCCTTGAAGCCATTTCCTGTCCCTGCCAGGGCTCACCACCACCCAACGTGATCTGGCAGAAAGATGGCGTCCCCACCAAGGGCAGGGAAACCATCACCAAGGGCAAAAACCACTCCCAGTTCCTCATCAACAGCACCAAGCGCTCCGACTCGGGGGTGTACCGCATCTTGCTCCAGAATGAGTTTGGAGAGGCACACTATGACATCCACGTACGAGTGGCAGGTATGACAGTGGGCAGAGGCCTCAGGCAGTGTCACTGCACACTCTCCAAAATAGAGTTCCCACTGCTACTTGAGTTCTACCACTGTGAAGTCACGCCTTAAGGTAGTGAAGGCTTCTTTGGCACCTCAAAATAAGACTTCATCAGCCTTTGCCTTAACGAAGAGGGTGGTTTCAGCTTTTTCTCACTGTCCTGAGCCCCAGGGGCATGGAACTAGGACCAAGCTCTCCTTTCAGTTCCTGCAGTCTTATCTGGTGAGCTTCAGGACACATTCAGAGTGGGTCCAATAAAACTGAGTAGAGAATGGGTGACAGGCAGGAGGGACAGAGGAAGATAATCCATTAAAAATGTTGCCTGGCTGGTGGAGCTCAGTGGATAGAGCGCGGGCTGGGAACCAGAGGGTCCTGGTTCGATTCCCAGTCGGGGCACATGCCTGGGTTGTGGGCCAGGTCCCCGGTGAGGGCCATGTGAGAGGCAACCATACATTGCTCTTTCTCCCTCCCTTCTCCTCTCTCTGAAAATAAATAAATAAAATCTTTAAAAAAAAAAATGTGGGCAACCTCTTATAGAGGGCTGGGAGCTTTAAATAAAGCCCTCAACCCCCAAGTGACGAAGGGATGAACTACTGAACAGTTACTCTGCACCAGTCACTTTACGACAATTCTCTGATGGTTATTGTTAGCCCTACTTTGCAAATAAGGAATTAGTCTCAGAAAAATAAGTCATTTGCCAAGTTTTGGGGGCTAGTAAATGGCAGAGCTACACTTCAGAAACAAATCTTTTCTGACTCCAAGCCACCAGCTAAGACTCAAAGGCCTTGGCAGGGGGCGGGGCGGGGCCGGGGGGGGGGGGGGGGGGGGGGGGGGGGGGGGGGGGGGGGGGGGGGGGCGGCGGGGAGGAGCGCACAGTCCTCAAGGTTCCCCAGAGTGGCTGAGGGACCCTCTGACCGTTTCAGATTTCCCACGGCCTCCCACAAACCTACAGCTATTTGAGGAGGTGCCCAACACGGTGACTCTGACCTGGAACCACAGCCCCGACGTGCAGGAGGACGGGGAAGCCCACTATGTCATCCTGAAACGGGATGCCAGCACTGCCACCTGGTTCACAGCAGCTGAGCGCGTCTTCAGCAACAAGTACACAGTGACAGGGTTGCTTCCTGGCAGGAAGTACTACTTCCGAGTATTGGCCCGGAACGAAATCGGTGACAGCGACCCCCTGGACTCCAAGGATACTTGGCTCGTCAACAAGGACAAGAGTGAGTCAGGGCATTTGGGAGTTCGGGTTACATCTAAGATGGCAGAGGGGTTGAAAAGGGTACCCAGGATTTGAGGTAAAATCAGAGAACCATTGAGGTGGGAGGTGAACATTGGGAAGCTGAGCAGAGAAGTCGAGGTCAGGAAGCCTAGGGCAGAAGACACCTCTGAGGTATACTGAGGGGTGGGGCTAAGGTGGAGGTGGGGAGGTGCCCTTGGGGACTGGGTGGCACATTGGGCCAGAGGGAGGGGTGGGGGTGTAATGCTGAGAGCAGTCCTCTCTCAGCCCAGGGGCTGAAGGGGGTGAGGACCGGGAAGGGTCTCCAAAGAGCAGGGAGCGGGCATCAAGTCCAGCAACAGAGGAGAGGAGGACTTAAGGGTAGGGATAGTGTCAGGAAATGTGAAATTCAGGGCTAAATAGGAGAGCGCTGACCCCATAGGGACTGGGATGACATCGAGGAAGGCTTGGAAGGGCATTAAAAGCAAGATAACAGCTCCAGTCTGGGAAAGAAGTCTAGGACTCCAGGGCCTGGAAAAGCAGAAAACCCGGCAGACCTGCCTTAGGTCATGTAACCCTGAAGTGGCAAGGGGGTAGGAGGGTGGTGGAAGGGGGAACTTTAGGAAGGAGTAAAAAGCCAGTCCCCAGAGTTGGTGGCGTGTGGGATTCCATGAGCCAGGTCTCAGGGGCGCCTTTGGAGCTCTGAGGCGAGTGGTGGGTAGAGCCCTGGAGGCGTTCACAGCCTCTGCACCCCACGCACAGTCGAGGACCTGAACGCCAAGCTGAAGCCGTACCAGCAGAAGGACTGGCGCCACGCGCCGCGCTTCCTGACTCCGCTGAAGCCACACACGGTGCTGCGGGGCCAAGACTGCACCATGACCTGCGCCTTCCTTGGGAATCCGCGGCCCACGGTGACCCTCTACAAGGGTGACGTCAACATCACAGCCAACTCCAAGTTCTGGTACAACTCCACCAGTGGCGTCTGCACAATTGTCATCCCAACCTGCACGCTCAAGGACAGCGGCGAGTATAGCGTGTTGGTGGAGAATGAGCTGGGCAAGGACCGCAGCAGCTGCACACTTACCGTCTACGGTGAGAGCGCTGTGGACCCGGGCCGGGGGTGAGGGTGGGGTGGGGGTGCGG